>JBBPDA010157608.1:0-18835 GCA_037974385.1 Arnoldichthys spilopterus | reverse complement strand
TATATATACTGTAATTTGTATAGTACATATACAGTGGACAGTTATTTTAGACATGTACCACAACATATTGTAGCTAAAATTACATGGGCTGATTTCCCTAAAAACATCTTAGCACAAAAATGATGTTTAAATGGTGGAACAAGCTTCATATTGCTCTTTTCTAACTGGTAAGATGATAGTAACACCAAGATGCTTAGTGGATCATAATGCATTTAAGTTCAAAGTGAGGAGTTTCAGCTTTATTTGTTTTAATTTGCTTTAATGAGAATATTTATATCCTAATCAAGTCAATGAGGTGGCCAGGTGAGTGTCAGCATCTCATACACTTTTAATAGTAGATAATGTAAGTAGATTTGCATGGTGCCGTTAACCAATGAGCTGCCACAGCAAGTGAAGCAAGCCATCATTAGAGAGAAAATCAAAATTAACCCAAGGTCTATAAAACATGATGGCCACATTAGAGTGTGTCAGAAACCATCCAGCAAAGTCTGCCTAATTGTAAAACAACACATTAGTGACTGAAAAAACAAAAATCAACTTGTGCCAGAACGATAGGGAGAAAAGAAAATGTGGAATGAAAGCTGCTCATAACCCAAGGCATACCACCTCATCTGTCAAGCATGGTGAAAACATTATGGTTTTAGCCAAATGGTTCGAAAACATTGGACAATGACTCACAGTGCAGGTGGACAATGACCTGAAGCATAATATTTATTTTATTTTATTTTATTTTATTTTATATACTCCATTAATCCCCAAGGGGAAATTGATCATTGCGTTTTATGATGCAGTGAGCATGCATTCATGCACACACACACACACACACACCGAGTTGTGTACAGCCAAACAGCCACAGTGCCAGGGGAGCAGGTGGGGGTTAGGTGCCTTACTCAATGGTACTTCAGCCATGGAGGTTCCTGCCAGTTCAGTTATTTAAACCAGCAACCATTTGGTCACAAACCCACTTCTCTAACCTTTAGGGCCATGGCTGCCTGACTAACTATGGAAGCCGATCTAAGGTTTGAAAAAAACAATATATCTTAATAACAAAGATGGAAGAGCATCCCTTAAGCAAGAGCAGGGAAAGGTGCTGTTAGTTGTCCCTGATTACTGAAGAGGAGCTCTGTTCCTGGATCTAGTGGCCATGGGCAGCCTAGCAAGTGGCCTGGCCCCACGCTGAGCTGAGCTTTGTAAAAGTGATGAACAAAGACACAAAGCTCCCAGCTAATAAAACAACACTGCATGACGCATGAAACCACTAATCATAATTGTGATGATAACTACACATGGTTCTCTCATTACATTTTGTGTGATATAAATTATCCACGCAAAAGAAATTGAAATATTAAGCATTTAGCATGAAATTATAGCATTCAGTAGAACCTGATTCTGTAGATCATGCAGCCCTTTCCTAATATGTCTTCAACATGTTAAAGCAAAGGTAGTATTCATAAGCAATAGATATGTTTCAGGAGGGGAAAATATAACACTAAACACTAAACTAAAAGAGCCACAGAGAACACAGAGAAAATAAAAATGGAAACGTAAGGACTATGAACACACACAAATGCAATAAAAGTAAACACTGTTCATTTTTCCTCATGGACAAAAAGGGTTATGATGAGGGCTCTTCTAAATGCTAAACATGAACTACTGTACAGTTGCTTTCTACAGAGGTCTAAATGTCTTACCAGTCAAAAGAAACATTTGATTTCATTTTTGAACCATATAACCATAAAAACAACAAGATAGAAGTAAGATAAAAAGTTGCTTAAGGGGTTGGGTAATAAACAGACGCTGAATTGACTTCAGTACAATTCAGGCAACTTTGCTGTGATAAGACACTGCAATATAAGCAATCTCTGTAGCTGCTAATGTTAGTGTGTTTAACAACAGATAGCAGTGATATCTTTAAAGATAAAGCTATTTTTAGTTTCCTTTTACACTTTAAAAGTCAGCCCTTTTTTCACCTTTTTTGTCTTTTGACACTGTGTGATGAAGCCTGGTTTCCTAACCTTGGTTTTACCAACCTTTTCCCATTTTGACTGGTTCAGAGTAGAAACATATCTGGTTTCACAGGAAACACAGCCCCTTACTGAAGTAACAATGCTAAGTGACTTTTTTGGTTAAAGTGGGTGTGGCCATATCAGTGCAGGAATTTATTTTTAAAAAATTAATGTCGAGTTAGTCTTTTATTTTAAATTTTACTTTGAATTATAAGACAACTTATTTGATAGTAGTTTTGTAGTTAATTCGGCTTCAGTGTAGTGGAGTTCCCTAATGCCATTGAGTTAATATAGGAATCACCAATAGGGAATCAACACAATATGGATCAAACTTTACATTTTTTACAGTTCAGTTCCTGGAATTAGATATCTTAAACAATACAACAACATGATTTTTAAAAATGACTGGAAAATACTAACATTCAAAGGGGAACCAATGTATTTTGGAATCTGACTGATTAAACACCCTTGCCTCCCTTTCTTTCCCACTATTCTATTACTTATCCAATAATAATTTAATTCAGTCATACTCATTTTATCCATGAGTAAATCATACAGCAAAATCATTCTACTGGACCTTAACACTCTGGCTAAGGTCTGAGTGATGTTAGTCATGGCTACACATTAAGTCAATAGTGTTGCATCAGCATTTCTGGAGCATAACACTCTGGTTGCTGTACAGTACATTGCCATTATCCTGTGACAAACTGGTCATAAGACTGATGATACCTCAGAACTCAAAAAAAAAGAAAAGAAAATCTGCCTCTGTAATTCAGTGATTAGCTGTCACAAGGGGTGTGATGTGTCTCAACTCTCTCTCTTACAGCTCAACACTTCTCTTGTACTTTGGGGCTCCATCTATGAAAAGCTTTCTCTCTTTTTTTTATACATTTCTAAAAGTACTTTCAGTGTTTGGCTTTGACTTGGCCATTGGTTCATTGCTAAATATTACTTGTATATGGAAGCAAAGGGAGATATATTGGAAACAACAAAAAGCACCTGACAATGCACCTGAGCTCAATTTAACACACTGTGCATCATATTAATTATTCATCATCAATGACACCCCAGTTGGTGTCTTCCTCTGGAACATTTCATCAACAAACCTAAATACCCATAGTAGTTTAGATTACCCTGCATGAGAAGCACACAGAAAGGAAATCCAGTGAAGTACAATGTCTTTCTACTACAGTGCTCTCTATATACTACTGGTTTCCAGGCCTAGGATGCTTCCAAAGTCACTATTGTTTATATGAGAAGGATATTTGTATGTGCAACTATTTGCAGTTCCTGTCCCTGTTTATTTTATATTGCCCTGCTGGTGTCAGGGAAGCAAATTAGCAGCTGCTCCTGTTCTTTTTGGGTTTGCAGTATGCAAGAAATGATCTCTTTTCCTTTTCATACTGACACTGCCTGCAGTAAATGGGATGAAATAGCCCAGCATTCTGGCAAGGTTTAAATGTCTAGAGGACACACTAACCAACCCCACATTTAGTGATGATAAACTGTTCTAGAATGTGTTTTTCAGTTGTATGATCATACTGAGCAATGTTGTATACTGTGTGCCCATAGTCCTCATCCCTATTCCATGAAGACCTCTTTGGTTTCCAGATTTTCAGAGTGAGATGAAATGCTTGAAACTGACACACTATTCTCATATGGATAAAGGGAATTCTCCCAAAATTCAGCTCTTCAACAATATGTTCACACATGTAATAGCGCAAACTTTACAATTATTGTTTGTACTGTAAATAATGTTAGAAAAATGTTGGGACATAAGGTATAGTTGGATGGATTTTAGCCGTTTTTAGCTGTGTTATTTTTGTTGTGACTGGATGACATATTACTAATATATGACATAGACAGAAAAAAACACAGTTTATTGCAAAATTTATCTATATTTATTTTAGAAAATGAAATTCACTCCAGATGTAATTTATAAAGCTGAAATTGGCTGAAATTTTAATTTTTATTATTTTCCTAAATTGAACCTAATTTTCCATTCCACCTTAAATGGCGATAGTTACAAGTACAAACACTATGGAAGACATATGTACCTTAATGATGGAATATAAATTCTGTTCTTTGTTTTGTAAAGATTTTAAGAACTGTATATCACTGGATTTAAATATGTGTAAAACTAAGAAAAATGAGAAGAACTGTATTTTTGAACTAATATGAGCAAATGAATGCACTAACTTAGTTAAATCTGGCCTAGATCATTAAACATGCCCATTATCTTAGCTAGCTAGATAAACGATAAATGATTAGTTACCAGGAGGCCAATATCATTACCTGTTCTAGATGGAATTTGTTTAATTAAACCCCAATTACTTAAGAAATGTCTGTTACTTGAGGAAAAAAAAAAATAAAGACAGCTGGACTTGGTCCAAGACAAGTTTGAGACCATATATATAATATTTCGAGTCTGGGATGGGACTTTGCATTCTAGAGTGTTTATGTGTGAAATAATAAATAAAAAACTTAAAAAATTACAATATAATGTATTAAAATATTTTACTGGTATCTTAAAGTAATTTCATAGGGATCTTGGTACATACTCTACCATTGGTTAGGCCTTTAGCTGAACAGAACAAGCATAAAAAGCAACTGAGTTATGTCTATATTAGAACTCTTTACTGAACGAAGCACTGAAAAATGACTAAAAGGTGAAATGTTTGCTAATATTGCTGTTACAAGCTTCAGATAAAACCTAAAGAGTATTTTATAAGCTTCAAATATTTTTTATCTTGAATGATAAAAATGATGCTGTGTATTGCCATTGGCTAAGAAACCTACAAATCCCATTTTCAGTTGAAAGTATAAATCCTGAAATACTAGAATCCCACAGGGTTGATAGCAGAAATTAGCGTCATCATACAAGAGTTTTTTTCCCCTCATATTTTGACATTCATGACATTGAAAGCCTAGCCCTAATAGTCACAGCTCACCACTGTAGTGTATAGTGAGCTAATGAAGAAATTATGAATGCTAGACTGCCTGGATGCTGCAGTGTGTGATTTTATGGCTTTGACAGGCAGGCGGATGTTGTTGCTTCACACCTCTAATTACAGCAGCGCTAAAAACACACATACTTTACATTAAAACAGAGGATACAAAAAGCATTAAATATCACCTAAAACATGATGACACCCTAGAACATCTGTCTCTAATCTAGTATGGCACTTTTTAAATAGAATTATATTTAGCCATGCATTAAGCAGAGCTGGTCTCTAGCTGTTCTAATTAAAAAACACTGTCATTTCTACTTCATCTGTTAAAGGAAATAGAAAAAGTCAGTACAATTGCTTCTTTACCCTTAAACATAATCAAACAGCCTTCAGTTTTTTGGCTTCTATTAATAAAATTACTTAAAAGTACTAAACAAACTTGTAAATCATATATTTGGGCTAAGAGAAAAACTGTGTAAATTTGATTCTCCTTTTATAATAATTATATATTTTGTTTAGAATTGTACCCAAACAGTTGACCACTTATCCCACCCAGTAGTTAGATCTTTCTCTATTACACAATGCTACTATAACAGGAGAGTTAAACCACTTTTGTGTTTTGAACTGGTGCTAATACATCACTGGACAAGCTCACTGTGCTCGGAGGAGAATACTGCCCGCCAATTGTGTTACATCAGTTATTGGCTTGCATCAAGCTGAGTGATGGAGGGAGAGGACCCATGCAGAGAGAATGAGGTTAATTATACTCTCTTGCCTTGCTGGCCATGGGTGAACAAGGATCGAACTTACAATCTCCAGACATCAGGGTCAAAGCTTAGACGGCTGCACCACTTGAGAACCCATTTATGGTAATTGTATGTGTAGCACTCAGCAGAGTGAAACAATATGTTAAGTCTAGCACTGTAAATTGCAAAAAAAATTCTATTAACCAAAATAATTTACATACTTTCACTTACAACTACAACTTAAGCCACAACTTATCATTTTAACTGGACAGCCTATAGTCACTGTATGTGCTACGTGTTGTGGTATCAAAGGAATCTGGTCAATTTGGTATTCATTGAATGGTTAAATAAATGACTACTAGCTTCTGTCCGGTTTGACTGATTATAAGACTGAGGAGCGATTATGTGCACACCATTCTAAATGGTGAAGGGGAGAAAAAGATGGAAAGAAACTCAAAAAGAGTGACAGAGAGAGTGATAGACAGAGAGGTATGCTTGCTGCTTGACAAACGTCTGTGTGCATGTTTGCCAGTGCTCCTCTCTCCTCACTGATCTGTTCATCTATTCCCCTCCCTCTCTCTCGCCCCGCTCTCTCTCCCTGTTTGATTCATGCCAGAGATGATTCACACTCTGCCATATCCGGCATGAGGGGCGGCACAGGGATCCCTCTCTACCTCCATCCATAATTCAGCATTCTCTCTCGTCGTTCTCTCTCTCTCTCTTTTTCTCTTTCTCATTCTCTCTCTCTCTCTCTCTCTCTCTCTCTCTTTTCGGTCTCCTCTCTCATACACTACCTATGTCTGGATGCTTCTTTCTGAGCCTTGGAAAAAATAGCACCTCAGTCTGAGAGAGAGCCCATTGAGAAAGTAAACAGGTAGGACATGTAACATGATACGATTGTGTCATGGGTTTGCTTGTCTGACTTTTTAAGTTAAGTTAGATTAAGAGGAGAAGAAGAACATCAAATGCTTTCTAAAGGGGATAAGTACCTAGTTGATCTTGATACTCATGTTGCATCATGCAAAAGTTATTCTCCTGCTGCTGTCTTGTCTGGGTTTACTGATACAGTTAAAGCTCTGTGAGATGGAAATGTAAGCCATGTGCTAATGCATGCCCGTGACGCTGCACATTATACACTCTTAATGACTGCATAAATGATAAATATGATGCTGCATGTTCTATCTGTGCTGAAGGTTTCACTTTCTATCTGGCAAATTGCCACCAAACACAAACTTGAAGCTAAAAACCTGAAACACCTTCACAGCTTCACTCTTAAAATAAATGATTCTCGAGTGGTTTTGGGTTTTTTTTCTTTTTTTTATAAAACCCCTTTTTTTGAACTATCCAGTGAAAGGTTCTTTGAGGAAACAAGCATGGCTCAGTGTAGACAAACCTGCAGCCAAAAGAGCTCAAAAACACCATGATGCATATCGTTATCCCCATGGTTTTGCCATTGCCAAGGAATGTTTTGTCTCCAAATGGAAAACTAATAGACAACTTAATAGTTTTGTTTGCTAGCTTTTCTCTGGATACAACGCATTTGCTTTCGGGGCACTTACAGGCCCAGTTGAAATAAATCTCTATTTAACATAGCTGTCATATTTTTTACTTAATATTTTTTATGTTGATATTATTTTGTCATCATTTTTTCTGGGTTTGCAGGTCCACAAAAAAAAGTTAACATTTTTAATCATTTTGGACTTCTTTACTTAAACTAGCCATGAGCAGATAATGTTATAATATGCTCTGCAGATTATTGTAAAAAAACATTTTCTTATAATAATATCATAATAGGGTAGACCGCTTCTCTATGGCTGATTGTACCACCTGAACTATCTGTAGTATAATGGCTAATAAATTTAAAATAATAAATTCTGTTTCTTTTTTCACAATTTATTGGGAAGAATAATTCCTTAAAATAACAACACTAACAATTTCAATTACATTAATAGTAGTAAGCACAAAGAATGATTTCCAGTGATATCAATGGATCAGTAGGCCCAGTTTTTTGTCTGTTGCCAGCTAATTCCTATTCAAAGCAGTCGCTCCAAAAAAACCTTTCTGATTTCTTTATTTTTAAGAATGCATTTGTAAATTTTGACTCTACAAACTCTAACAGGCAGACCGAAGTGCTCTCCTGTGCAAGCTATAAGATCATTAGAAGCATGTTTGGGAGACTTTCTTTACATCATGTTGCTACTCCCCTCAGAGAGCTGAAGTCGACCACAAACATCAACAGTACTTTCAGAGCTTAAAGCCCTTCAAAAGCAAACTGAGTTACTGAGCTATCTTTCACTGCTCCTGAAAAGAGAGATCGAAAGACTGGCTTACTGAGAGAAAAAGCATGTGTTGGCATCTTTGAGACTTGCAGTGAATACTAATGCAGGTTTTGTGTCAGGATTTGCAATGATGCATTGAAAAGTGAACAACTGAAGAGCACAACTGGACATTACCCATGCAAATAATCAAACCTAAAACAGAAGTGTGTTTGGGGATGTGAGTGTATGCATCCACACTTTTGTTTTTGTCAGCCACAGACTTGTGAATCACACTCTGGTTGATTAAAATGCCCTTAGCATGCCAGCTGTGATTACCCAGCTGCTACCTGCCATTGCCTCACAATCTGAAAAAAAAGAAAGACATCCAAGCACATCGCCTTGGCTCTAAAGTGTAAATGCCGGTTTGATTGTCTTTCAGTATTAACAGCTAATTTCCTCTCCACTTGTTGGCCATGATAATGTCCATTGCTGGACCATTACGCAAGTGCTTAATGATAACGTTCATGTTGAGGGCAACAAGCGCAACCACAACCACAAACACTGAGTGCTGAATACAATTTCCTGTCCTGTGCCATAGTATTTTGTCCCTTCAGAAAGAATTTCTGGAAATTCTTGATATTTTCAGTGCTGTTCAGACTCTTGATGAGGAGACCACCCCATCTCTCAACAGTGGTCTAATGGTTATGTATTTTTGTCCATAGTAATCATTTTCATTTGTTCTCTGATTCTGCCTGTTTCAGACACTTAGACTCTCTCTCTCTCTGGCAGATTCCCTACTTTCTGAGAACACATAAGTCATTAGAAAGATGATTCTTACACAGATTTTACTGTTAGACACGCCAGCCAGTCAGAAGGTCCTGCTCTCTCTCATGTCCGATACGCAGATGGTTCTGGACTTTGGGTGGAGCAGTTTTTCCTTCTCACATAAAACTTACTTAAAATAGAGAACTGCTCAAAGATGCAGTCAAACATGAAAGCTTATTGGAGGCACCATATTCTACAATTCCCCAGTTTCCTGGGTTTAGTTTTTTCCTAAGACAACAAAGGAAGTAAAATTTCATTCTTATATGTTTCCTTTTTTGGCCATTTGATCTTATTAAGTCTGATATATGAACATGCCTCCTGTTCTGATTGCCTGCTCTATGCTTTGCCTCATTTAAACAGTAGCTGGACAAAAATGTGTGATATTGTGTAAGGCTTTGTTTATCTGTTTAGTTACATTTGTACTGTTTTAAAATGCTTGGAAATTATTGGAAGTTATGGTGTCATTTTGTACCGTCCCACTCCCCGGGCGCTGTTGGTAGCTGCCTGCTGCTTCATGTGTGCACGTGTAATGGGTTAAATGCAGAGATCACATTTCGTTGTGGTGCTTGAGTGTGTTCACAATGACAAAGAGTCACATTCATTAGTTGTGTTCAGCAGTTTAGCTAACGTATATATGACAAGTTTTATTTTGCTTAGCTTTTTATGGTCTCTACCCTGCTGTCTCTACCTCTTTATTTATTTTCTAAAATTAACATTATTCCACACATTTCACTTGGCGATGTGATGCTTGCTTGCAGCTGCTTGGCCATGGAAACCCATTCCATGAGGCTCCTGACAAACAGTTTTGTGCTGAGGCTGATTCCAGAGGAAGTCTGGAACTATGAACAGGGTGTTGGTATCTTTAACTCACTCTGTTAGTCCAGTTTGTTACTTTACATGGTCTGCCACTTCATGATGGAGTATATGTTATTCGTAAACATTTCCACTTTTCACTAATACCACTTCCAATTCACCAATGTATATCTCGCATGGAAAAAATTTCACACACTGACTTACTGCAAAGGTGGCAATCCATGACAGTACCACACTTGAATTCTCTGAGCTCTTCAAAACGACCAATTCTTTCAGAAATGTTTGTAAAACCTGCCTTCATGCATAGGTGTTTGATTTCATACACTTGTGGCTATGGGTGTTGCATAAACACCTGAGTTTAGAGATTAGGTGGAGTGCCCCAATATTTTGTCTATATAGTGTAGTGTAGTATTAAAAAATATTTATTATAAAGTTATAATAAATATTATACCAGTTTGTTTCACACATTTACCAGTTTATATAACATTTATGAGTTAAAAACTCTGAATTATTTTTTAAGTTCTTTAAACGTTTAAAATGTTGTTCTTTTATTGACCATCTTTTAGGAAACATGTGTTCTGATGTTTAGAATGTAAAGTAAATGTTTTTTTTAGTACTTTCATCTTGAAAGGTTCACACAGTGTAAAAAGCAGATGCTGTAATTAAATGATGTACAGTAGGACAATAATAAGAGATACATGTTTTTTTTGGACAGGGATGATATAGAGTATGTGTAACATAGTGTTATTCATGTTATACAGAGTGTCTGCAGCATGGTGCAGTCTATAGCTCCCACCTTTACCCTAATGGCCAATGGGAAAGAGAAAGTCTAGCACAGTGATTAATGATCATGATTAGCAGGGAAGAAAATGCTCCTGTGACCTCGCGGTTTATACCATTTTCATCACTCCGACCTGAGGCCACATGATTCATCATATATATATGTGTGTGCATGTGTATGTGTGTGTGGAATGCTGAGGATGGCTATGGTATTCTCCAACTGTACTGATAGACTGAACACATTTTGAACACAAAAAAAACACATGCATGTTTGGAGAGCCAACCTTTTTGTGTGTGTTTTGTGTCTTGCCTGCATTAAGAATTCAAGGTTTTTGGCTTGTTTGGCTCTTAAGAGGCACCTCAAGAATTCGGACACATAACAGAATGCAATCTGGCAGCCAAAAAATTCACTTAGTATTATGGGTTTGTTTTGGAGGGCTTTGTACTACAGGACCCTTTGTATGTAAGTTAACTCTTTCTTGCCAGAGTGGAATATTTTATTTTATAATACATTTGGTTGATGCTTTTATCCAAAGCGACTTCCAAGACGTGGAGCAGAGTAGTGGGACTGTACCTTGCTCAAGGGTACCTCAGTAGTGCCTGAGCCGGGACTTGAACCTGCAACCTTCAGGTCCCCAGCGTAATGTCTTAACCACTAGGCCTCTACTGGCCTGAAAATTTGGGATTATGTTATTAGCAAATACAACATTCATACATTATTTTAACTGCGAGATTCAGTGTTTTTAAATGATATAAACTTGATTGATCATCTCAGTTTTACAAAGTCTTAAAAAGTCTCTCATTTCTGTTCAGTACAGATAACTTAGATCATATCAAATATTCATAATTTTGTGACTTATTTAGCAGCAACATTAAAAACAATGTATACCATTTCATTCAAAGGTTATTGGTAATGTAGTGATGTGTAATAAATCACATTTTTAAATTTTTTTTTAAAGTTGTGGCTTACCCCTTTGTGCCAAAACTCAAGAGGAAATTTTAGGCAGTTCAAAAGAACATTTCTCAGCTTGCAGAGAATGTAGGTGTTTTGACATCTACAGTATAAATATTGTGAAAAGATTTAAAGAATTCAGAGACATCTCGGTGCATAAAGGCAGGGTTTGAAACCACTGTTGCATGCAAATGATCTTTGAGCCCTCAAGCAGCACTGCCTAAGAAATCATCATGCTACTGTGACAAATATAGCTACCAGTGCTTGAGAATCCTTCAGAAAACCATTGTCACTTAAAACTGTCACTGCATCAAGAAATGCTGCATGAAACTATATTAAACTGGGAGGAAGCTATTAATCAACTCTATGCAAGAATGCAGCAAGTTCTCTGGATTTGAGCTAATCTCAGATAGACTAAGACTGTGGAACAATGTTCTTTGGTCAGATAAATCCACACATGTTGATTGCAAATGAAACCAACCAACCGGATTGTTATCAGAGAAAGGTGAAAAAGCCAGCATCTGTGATGGTATGGGTGAACATCAGTGCCCACAGCATGGGTATGTTGCATGTATGTGACGTTAGCATTGACTCTTACTGAGACTTTTAAAGAGACATATGTTTTAGGCCTTATTATAGTACAGAGACAGTGCTGGTAAAGACAGTAAATAGCCTACTACTTGCCTCTGATCAGGGTTGTGTGTCCTTACATGTGTTGCTAAACTTTAGTACTTTTGACACACAATATCCTCCTTGATAGACTAGAAAATGTTACTGGAATTAAGGGACTGGCCCTCTCTTGGTTCTTATTTAACTAATGACATTTCATTTGTAGTTTGTAAATGGAGATTTCCTTACACATACCAAGGTAAAAATTTAGTGTTTTCCTTTTTTAAGCTATGTCTGGGTTATATTATTTGAAAGCATGGAATTACCTTCCACTGCTATGCTGATGACATAATATTATGTTTCAGCAAAACCATATGGGAAAAACCAGCTTAATGCAATTAAGCAATATTCAGAGGACCTTAGACTCTGGATGCTTAGAGGCTTCTTTCTACTAAATTCTGATAAGACATATACTTATACTAGGACTACTGGTAGCTAGATGCAAGTTTCTGGATTACACTTTACCTCTGGATGACCAGTTTCACCTTGTACAGCAATGAACAATTTTGATGTAATTATTGGCCCCAGTTTTTTATTTGAAACTTATGTATGATACATGGCTTACTTTTTACAATGCAAAGTATAATGTCATTACATGATGCAGAAAAAGCTATATTACTCTATGCCTTACTGTCTGAATGTTCTAGTAGATAGTAGTTCATAAAGCAGCTGCAAGAGATGTTACTAGAACAAGAAGATATCACATCACCCAATCTTATGCACTCTGCATTGACTCCTTATAAAATTTCACATTGATTTTAAAAAACTATTCTTAATCTAAAAAGCACTGAATTAACTTGCAGACAGTATCTGAGTGAACTCCTGATCTGTTATGATCCACCACGGCTACTTAGGTCAAAAGGTTCAGGCTTTTTGTTGGTACATCATATTGCAAAGGTCACAACAGTTTACCAAGCTTTCTTTTCTAAATACCTACATTTATAGAACAGCCTTCCAAATAGTGTTCAGGATTCACAGTTCAGGCTGAAAACATATTTATTTACTTAAACTATTTGTAAGTATGTTTTTCAGACATAGATTATTCTGGTAAATTGGGATGTCAGCCCCTATTCTCATACATTCATTTAAATTTGTTTAGGGTGGAGTGGTTGGCTCTTTTATGTTTCAGGATGCCCTCATGTCTGTGCTATTTTCTGGCTCTCCCTTTTAGTTTCACTAATCTTGGCAACTCTTTCCGCAGTCCCTGCTTGCACCTGGAACACAAAGACATTGTTCTTAATCATCTATAACATTGAGTATTTCTAACAATCTGTGTTGTCTCTCTCTCTCTCTCTCTCTCTCTCATGCTGTCATACTTTTCTCTCTGTCCAGCTACAAATGCTACTCCTGAGATTAAAGCACTTCTGTCCCATCCTGCTGTCTGGACCTGCCTGATCCATCACGATGTCTTACTTCTAGCAGGTGTTCTTATTACTGGAACCACTCACTCCTACTGATGAAGGCCCCATATGGAGAGCCCTAAGGTCCACTTACTTGATCAACAGTCATCTGGTCCCGTCTGTACACTAAGAACTTCTCCCCCCTTTGTACTCTTGACCAAATCATCCACCACTGGGGACTCCTAACCAACTGTCCCAGACTAGTTTAACTACCATAAACCATCTCCATGTACTTCATATGCTTTATATGCATATGTTGCTCCAAGGTATAAACTTTTAGCTGCCACCTTTTTTCTGCCAGATTTTTCTTCCTTTTTTGTTCTTGCTAACTGGTGCTGAATACAGTAAGATGAGTTCCCCTTCTGACCCATGGTTCCACCCAAGTTATCTTCTTCCAAATTTGGGAGTTTTTCCTTAATTCTGTCGCCCATGGCTTGCTTATTAGGGGCTTGGATCTGGATTCTGTTACTTTGTGTCAATGTCAGTTTTAAAAAGCGCTATACAAGTAAAACTGACTTTACTTGACTTAACATATGTTGCCATTAAGGCGACATTTCTTCCCACGACATTCATACTTATTTTAGCAGGACAATGCCAGACCACATTCTGTGCAAGCTGCAACAGCATGACTTCATAGACACAGAGTGTGTGTGCTTGACTGGCCAGTCCGGATCTTCTGCTGAAAATATATGGCTTATCATGAAGAGGAGAATCAGACCATGGTGACCACGGCATGTTGAGCAGACTTCCAAAAAGTGTACAACTGCAAAACTACTACTAGTTAGCATCCATCAAAATCTAAATTGGTGTATTTACAATTGAATTTTTTTTGTTTGCATGTTTATCATTTAAATAAAGGTTCATGTTAATTAAAATATTACAGTAGTATACATAATAACCCATCTACAACAGTTGAGAAACCAATACAAATCTAACAGAACTATTTTATACATCTGACAAAATTTGTACAATAAAATGCAATAATGAACACAAAGAGAGGATACTAGAGTAAAAAAGTTTTAAAACTTAATTACTTACCTGTTAGTGAGGGTCTTAAGCCATCCTTAG
Organism: Arnoldichthys spilopterus; assembly: GCA_037974385.1. Classification (NCBI taxonomy): domain Eukaryota; kingdom Metazoa; phylum Chordata; class Actinopteri; order Characiformes; family Lepidarchidae; genus Arnoldichthys; species Arnoldichthys spilopterus. Next base: position 4,367 of record JBBPDA010157608.1, on the reverse strand, counting down.
CTAATGTCCTTTATAAGTGAAAAATGTTAAATGTTAACTTAAGAAAGACTAGGACTACAAATGCTATCTGCTGAAAAGTACTTTGTACTCTTTTCTAGCCAAACGTAATATACCTACAAGATGTTTACAAGTTTTTGCAACTAAACTTAGAGCCATCTGTAAATTCCACTTATTCATATTAGTGCTGAATAGACAGCTGAGGTATAACGGTTGTCACGATGTTTTGCTGGAAAAATAAATGTATTTAGTAATTTATATTTAAGTCTCTGTTTACGTGAGGTTCTTACTGACTAAAATGACTTCACATTTGTTAAGACAATCTTAAGATTTTGAGAGGCTTACATTCAGACATTTGCAAGGTCTCTCAACATGGTATATTAGTGACCTTTACAATCCTTTTTTGCTTGGTTCCAGGCTTAACTATAGAACATCTCTTTTTCTTTAAGATTACATCATCCCTTGTGCCCTTGGCTCATGAATAAATGGGCTGGTTATTACCACTTGCACTTTGTTGTTACCACACAGAATAAGCAAGAGGGCAAGCCTCCAGTGAAACAGATACACATTTCAATGTCCCACTCAACATATTTTTAAGTGGCTCTTCTCTGTATTCTGTCAGACTCAATGGGTGGCGCACCTCAGTGCCAGTACACAGTAGAATTGCTGGTGAAAAATGTAATTAGCTTTCCCAGAGCACTAAGTGAATGACACTTTGTTTGTCAAGAGTTATTTATTTGAAATATCTTTACTTTGTGCTCAGCGGAGAATGCGCTAGAGAGAATGACAGCAATGAAACTTTACTCAAGCTCTGCCACTCCTGTATGTGTGCCTATGTGCATGCAGAAAAAAAATTATAATTATGTGCTTCATATTAACTGGAACTCAAATGTAAAGTCAGTAATGACAGGAGACTTCACTGGAAAGTCCTGTTCTGTTAGATGGATCAATAAGACAGAAGTGTGTGATTTCCTTACTGACTGTGGGACATTTGCTTACAGGATTTTCTGAACTATAGTAGAATAAATTAAAATCTACTATTATTAACTAACTAGATAGTCAATGATATTCACTCTACCTGTGTGTGTGCCTTTACCTGTCATTTGGGTATATATCTTTTGTTTTTTGGATATGATGCTGTAACAAAACAGTGTTGTTGGCAGGTTGGGTTTTGAGAATGTATTGTCAGGGTAGTGCTGATTCATTTATTTCCAGCTATGCCATTGGTCTTGTAGTGCATTGCTGACATGTGGTAATATGTCCCTGCTGTGAGTGGAGTGGGGTACTAAGCTGATTCCCCACAGGGACACAACAGCATGCAGGTCTTCTACAGCATGATGAGAGGACTATTTTATGTGAATGACTCAGGCTGCCAGAATGGACAATTCAATGTTTTATTTTAAGATATTGTAGAATAGAAAAGGAAGCAAAGGGTCCAGCAGCTGGTCACAATGACCCACAGCATTATTTCAGGATATTTCTGGCTAAGATTTGGGGGGTTTCATTCTACAAAGAAAGTGATTAATGTTTCATATGCAGAAAGGGGCTATACACATGTGTACAGTATGCATGGAGTTCATATAGAAAAAATATATATAGTATATATTCATTGACCAGCCATAACATTATGACCACCTGCCTAATATTGCATAGGTCTCCCCTATGCTTACAAGTTAACCAGCCCTGACTGTCAGCCTAGCCAAGTTATTAGTAGCACTACATACATTTCAGAACAAGCATTTTTAATTTAACAAAACCTAATTTAAAAGTGGTGAAAATGCATTGCTGTCTTAGCAGCAGATGATGAGGAACTGAGAAAAGGTACAGTTATATTTGACCCCCCAGTCAGATTGCATTTAGTGGTGCTGGAAAGTGTGTGAACCCTTAAGAAGATTTCAAATTACTACATAAATATGATATAAAACATTATCTAATTTTCCTAAAAGTCCTAAATAAAGCATATCCAAACAAGCAAGATACAAATAATATACTTTTACTATTACTATACTGTTACTTGAGGACAGTGGTCCAACATTACATATTAGTAAGGGGTAAATTAATTAAAAAATTGAACCTCTAGGATTAGCAGTTAATTTGTAGGGGAGTTAAGTGTTTTATTGACTGCCTCATTTTTTTTATTGAGTTATGTATTTATTTATTTAAAAAGCAAGGATTTATTAAAGTCTGATCAAAAAATGTGTGTAGGAGTTTATAATTGCTTGGACAAAAGAGATTTCTGAAGACAAGAGAACAAGACTCTGGAAGAGTCTACATTCAGTTAGATGGCTTGCAAATCAAAGCCATTCAACATCGTTGTGACCCTCACAGGGAGTGCATGACCAACAATGATCACTTGAAGAATAAGATCTTTAATAATCTGCAAGATTTCAAAAGGAATCTAGGTTAACATCTAAGCAATTAAAGACTTCTATCACATTGACTAGTGTTAAAGTTCATAAGTACAACATAAGAAAATCCATGAACAACAATGGTGTGCATGAAATAATTGCAAGGAGAAAGCAATTGCTCTCCAAAAATTATTTCTGGAAGCCAGAAGGCAACTGGAAAAACAGAATATTTCGGTTTAAATAAGAAGCACAATGGAGCAGTGAATTCTAAATCATACAAGCAAAATCTAAGGAAAATATCAGGAAATCTATCTGTGAACTTAAACTCAAAAGAAAGTGGTTTATATAGCAAGACAATTAGCCTAAAAATATAATTTGTTTTTACCAAAGAATGGTAAAAGAAGATAAAAAATAATGTTTTTGGAATAGCCAAGTCAAAGTCCTGACATTACCTCAGGAGAAAGGACCTGAAGCGAGGGATCCACCAACAGTTGAAGCTGTTCGATACACATGTTTAGTACACAATTCCTCCATGCCTATGTGCAGGACTGATCAACAGTTACTGGAAATGCTTAGTTGCCCTAAATGCTGCATAAAAGGTTCACACACTTTTACCACACACAGATCTGTGGATCATTTTCGTCAATAAACAAATGGCCAAGTACTGTATAACATTTTTGTAATTTTTTAAAATCTGAGTGCCTTTTTTAGTTTATTTAATTATTTTTGGTTTATTCGCATTAATTTTTGTTTCATTCATTTTTGTGCCTGTGTGTGTGCACATGCTCATGTGTATGGACCCTCTGTATGTCAGATGCAGTGAAAAGCTTGATTATATGACCCATGATGTGCACTTGCAATGTGTTTAAATTTAACACTTGATTTTTACAGCTTATCACGGAAATCGTGCGTAGTTTCACACACTGTGTGCATGAAGGCGCAGGGTTTTATAGTTACTGAGGAATAACAGAGTTGTCAACACCATCAAGACAACCTAGAAAATCAAAGTGTGATGAAGGGATAACAGTGTTAATAAATGAAGTTCTTTCCCACCACTTTCACACCCTTCAGCAGTGTGATTTTACTCCAATGAAGAAAACTGTGTTTGTGAAAAAAAAAAACAAAAGAACATAGGGAGCATGCAAACTGCAGCTGCACCACAGTATATAATGTTCTAAGTCTTCTCACACATGAACATCTGAACCTGAGTGTTTAAACAGTGTTATTCTGATAATGAACATTCTTTTTATCTGCCATTGATAAAGGAAGTCTCTCAAAAAACACCTGAGCCCTTGATGCAAAGTCACACCTGGTTTTTCAAAAGTGGAGGAAAATGCATGCAAAACTGGCTGCTGCGAGCTGTTCAAACTTACTTTAATCTAGTGGAACATGCAACAGCCACACATTAGACATCCACACTTTGGGTATAATCCTCATACTTTTTGCACAGCCACCATCAGGCCTTGTCGACACACACACTGGTATTTTTTAAAACAGCATTTGTTTGCGTTTTTTGGTCTTGCAGATTTCATTTTGGAAAACTCCTAGGCTGAAGATTTTTTTTAAACATGTTTTCAGTGTTGACAGGAAAAACAGAATTTCTGGCATGTAATGGCAGGTTATACACCATTATCTCATTTCTTTGACATTAGAGTCTATGCCATTGTGTCCTTTGTTTAACTGACGTGATATCAGTTTTACATAGACATAATCACCTGTTTTGGCATGCTCTCGATCATGAACGATCGCATGTGTCTGCATTTTCATGTGGATAGACATTTTTTTTAAACCATGCTTATGTGAATGGCTGTTTTTTTTATAAGGATATAAACAACATCTTGTTTAAAAAAACCAAAACAAAACAAAACAAGCAAACAAAAAAACATAGGCCTAAAATTCATTTACACAAGGAAGAGAAGTACATTTTGTGTCTTAACAAGAACACGGCACCTACACACATGGACAAAATTGTTGGTACCCTTCAGTCAATGAAAGAAAAACTCAAAATGGTCACAAAAATAA
>JBBPDA010157588.1:0-18836 GCA_037974385.1 Arnoldichthys spilopterus | reverse complement strand
CCTCTGCTCTCTGTGTCTTTGGGACATCCTAAATCTTTTGAAGGACACTATTTCCAGATGAGACATCTCTCTCTCTCTCTGTTAAATAAAACTTTTTAAATTACTTTATGGTGTAATTCTGACCTCTCCTTGAAGACACGTCGACACTCACCAATATCACTCTTTCACTGTGTATCTCACTCCATGGTTTCAAGATCAGTTAAAGTCAGTTTTTGGTCATATAACAGGCCTTATATATTCATATGTATTAATGTCAAAATATGTTACATGATAACAAAAAGATAAATTGTTTAAAAATTAGATAGGACCATACAATACGGAGACATCAAAAATTTACACTTTAACTTCCCTACCACTGGAAGAGCAGGAATAAATTTATACACATACACTTCATCAGTGTTTTCGTATTAATAAGAACTTAAATACACTTTACTGTATGTTATGAGGCATATGGAGCTTCTTATTGTTATTATGTGTTTATTATCTTAAGTCTCAAATTAGTTGCTAATGTGCAACAATATTAAAGGACTTCATAATTGTGTGATAAGTTCAGTCCGGTGTATTTTAAAGTGAAAAAACAAAAAATATAAAAAAAGACTCCATTGAAACCTACCTAGTTCTGCCTTTAAAAGTAATATATAAACTAACCTAAACTAGAAATGTACTTTACGTTTTGAGGCTGGCGTGAATAAAGCCAACTATTCAGTTTATCTGCTCCTACGCAAATATTGCAAAAACACACACTGCTTTGACTGACTGCTACTGAACACTGTTGGCTTGATTAACTGAACGTGAAAAAATATTGGATTTCCTTTGGCTCTGGCCCAAGTTGGGTGTCATTGACCCCACAGTGGCACTGCACGGCAAACAGTATAATATGAATATCACTGGGCTTAGGCTTTAAAACGATAACTGAGGTAATGTTGACATTGCCGTAGTGGCTGTGTGTAGGAATCCTGTCATAACACATTCTTTTAAAGACAGCAACAGTCAAAAATGGACAACACAGCATACATACATGTAAACATTTTATTGCTAAATTTGGTTGAGGATTTGTCATTATTTCAGTAGCAGTAATACATTAAGAAATGAGTCCCCAAGTCTCCATTTAATCATTTTGTATTTGTCAGAAGACAAAAATACAAATGGTCAAAATGGATGGATTCTAAAATGGGTAGATTTACCTCTTACATTCATTTACTTTCATAAGGCACCAGATTGCTATCAGCAAACCATTAATGTTTCATTAGTTAACATATTGCCCAAGATGATCTCATGACCTTTAATTCAAAACCTACCACAACCTTTTACACTAAACTACAACTAGTCAAATTATTGATGTTGGTCTGGTGATTTCTTTGCATGATATATTATGTGCCAAAACGGTTCAAACTGCCTCTAAAAGAGGACACTCTCAATTTAACATAGATCCAATGATTCTTAAAAAAACATATGGAGGTCAGTTTCAACAACTTGGTAGAGAGCTCTGATCTTTGGACAGACAATTGATCAAAGCTGACAACTATGTGATTGTTACTGCCAATGTTTATTGACCTACAGACAGACACCCTACTGGCGCTCTGTGTACAATTGCTTTTGGCAGCAGTGTGAGAATACAGGGAACTGGGAGAACTTTGTGTCAGTATTCCAGGTGAATGGAATGCCAGTGGAAATTTGGACCCACCCAAGCATTGATCCGCTGCTCAGACTTGGGGTTGCTCTGGTCGTCATAGTTTTCTTACTTATGAGTCTTCTTTAGGTGTTTCCCAGCTCCCTGAGAAACATGCTGACACGTTTAACATGACATGACTTAATCACATGATCAAGGTTATTGACATCATTATCGTAGCTGATGGTGCACTTACAGTTTTAATGTCTTCAATTGTCAGTTGCAACTCTTTCCCTTTACTGTACACTAGGTAACCAAGGTCAGCATACAATGAGCTTGCTGCTATGTCTCTTGTAACTGTAAGAATGGGCTGAATATGTTAGACATAGGCAGATGTGAGTCAGCATTACCCATTTCTTCTAAGGGTTACAGAGGTAAATCGAATGAAAGCAGGCAAAGGAGAGTCAGAAAGCTATAGTATTTGATAATCTAGATCAGTCCTGGAGGGCTGGTGTCTTGCACAGTTTGATAGCGCGCCCTTAAACACACTCATTAAACCTGGCAAGTAACAGTTGAGTTGAACCAGGAGTGTTTGAGCAAGAAATCACCAAACCAGACCGGACCAGAGCTGTGCATCCCTGCGTTAGGGGGTTAAAGACTGCTTAGTTCCTATTCAGCTCCTGTCATATGACTTGCGCATGTGCCAGTCCTTATCCGAGTATGGCAAGTCAGGTCGGCTAAATTTAGTTGCCTGCTCAGCCATGAAACAGCGGAATGCGGTTTTTATTTCTGACTCACACAACTTACGGTTCCCATTTGCCGTCTCGTACACTGGCGATTTTGACCAAAACCCCCAGGAAAGTGCTCACGAAGGGGTACACATGTTCCCACTGTTAATTACGAACCGGCTCATTTGAGATGACAAACCGATTCACAGGGCTAAATGTGTTTTGCTGAAACTTGTAATGCGATTGGAAAAATAACAAAATCTCATAAGTCATGACAAAATATACAAAATGGCAACACGTTATGAACGACCTCTTTTAATCTGCTTCTATTTGCTCTCTGTAATGTAGAATGTAGCTTCCTCTTTCTTCTTGTGCTTTCTGCATCATGAGTCTAAAGTTGATTCTCAAATGGCGCCCTACTGCAGATGCAGTCGTGGGACCAGCATATTTCTACGACCTAAATGAAGGAGTAGCTAGCTAGCTGTACGGAGAAGTTTTGATTAATGTTGACCTGATTTGTAAAATAACGAGTAACTGAATCGGACGCGTGGTTCATTGGAACTGTTAGCTCGAAAGAATCGACTCTGTGAACTGAATCTATCGCTCTTAGTAATTCTCTCTTTCTCTCTCTCTCTGTCTCGCGCTCTCTCGCTGTGCCCCGTTGTCAAAAATCACCGCAACCACGCCATGATGGGGTAGACTGAGCACTGATTGGCTGCAGCAGAGAGCGAGAAAAAGCAGCGTAAAACGTTGTAGCTCCACCCTAAACTCCTCGCTGTGACGTAGCCGGTGCGGAGGCTTGTCGTCGTGCGCGGCAATTCATTCAGCCCTTCTTTCGGTCAGAGCGCGACTCGGTCAGAAGCTGTGAGCAAACATCGGCGAAACATGGCAGGTTACCTCAAGGTCCTCAGTTCCCTCAGTCGATCTGCGGCTGCTTTGTCCAAGAGCCCTGCAGTTCTCGCCCCAGCAATATGCCAGAGTTTACAGCAGAGGAACTGTGAGTTTTTCAAACAATAATACCCCTCAAATTAGCTGCTAAATATTTACGTTTCCTTTATAATATGAGAAGTGAAATTCTTGTCAGACTTGAAGCCGCGAGCACGGCGTCCTTTGGGTACTGTACGAACGAACTAGTGGCATCTGCTCGGCTCGTTGCCTTTTGCTGTCCGCATACCTGCTTCGCTTTGTTTAGTCGCCGGGGTTGTGTATAAGCTTGCTAGCTGCATTCGCGAGGCAAAACGATAGCCCTGGTTAATTTTTGAGCGGACCTTGGTGAGATATAAGCGGAATCACCCTCAGAATAATACAGAAACCGGCGATCTGGGGAGGAGGGGGAGGCTAGCTCTACTTGCTAGCACCTCTTTGTCTACTGGAAAGAATGCTGCCTACAAAAAGCCTGCGTTTCCTCCGCTCGCATACGGATGTGAAAAACCTCATGCGTTCAGTCCCATCCCCCAGTAACCCTAAGTAACGGTTATTCTTGAAGAGATAAACCTCCTCCTTCTTTCCAGCCGGAGACCGGCTGAACAATTCGTCATTTTGGGCACGTCGCTCGACTCTGCCTCCTGAAGTGAACGCGAGTAAATGGAGCAGAGGTATTGAGTTGACCACAGCTGCTAGCTAGCTTAATTACTTATGCTCCCACAAAACACTTTGACTGCTTCGCCTTTCGAACTGAATATCTATTTGTTTCACATTCAGACAGTGTTTATAGTAGTTCCGGTTTAATTTCTGCAAGGTTTATGAAGTATGAGCTCAAGGTCAGTCAGTGGGGATGTTAGGCCAGGTCCAGACATATGGCAACCTCTAGCTCAGCAACCCCTTTGGCGGTTTCCTTCAAGAGAAATGCCCTTCAGGTCTGATTATGCTGCGGTCAGATCTGCATTTAACTGCTGTACCTAATCGCCTTTGGTTGTGCGAGAAGTTGGGGTTGACTGAGTCACGCACAGTCATTTTGGCGGTTAGTTTTAATGCAAGCTAAATGGGAAGTTATTGATTAGCATTGCTAAGAAGAATAGTCTGCTTATGCCAGTATAAATATAGGCCTGGGATCCCTTTTAAGAGAGCCTTACAGACTTTGTCCTCAGCCCTCTTCAACTTTGGAGCTCTCTGTAGCCAACTAGGGCAGTTGAAGGACAGCACATGTTTGCTGTGTGTTGGAGAAACTTCACTCACAGCTGTTTTTTTGAGTTGTCAGATCCACATTCGCGTCTCGTGTGTTTGAAAATTAGTTTCCATAGTAGTTGTTTCTATGGCATCTAGCATTAAAGCAATTTTAGCTTTTTCCTCCTCAAGTTTCTCTCCTTGAACTGTTGGCCATCTAGATCTGCTGGTGGTCAGTACATGCTATACTGTAAAGGTTAAACTATGTTTTTACTTGGCAGTGTCCAGGTCAAAGAGAAAGTTGTCAGACTTCAGGCAGGGATGTAGGCTAATTTTAAAGCAACATTTTTCTATTGTGGCTCTGTTTTGCCCTCACAAAGTTTCTGGCAGAGCTACAAGCACTCTCCTGTTCCAGTCATAAGACAGGGTTTGACCTTGCCAAGCCGTTTTACTCTATGTAATGAGAGGTGAGAAGAAATGGTCTTGCAAATACTACTTCTGGTTTTATGTTTTCTTGAAATGCATTGGAGTCAGCGTTTGTGCTGTTCGTTTTTTATAATTTGCACATGTTTGTCTTTTATCAAATTATAGGTTTTGTGTGCTTGAGTTAGGGTAGAACATTAAACCGTATTACTTTCATGTGCCAAGCATTGTACATTTTTTAACTGCTGCTCTTCAACATCAGAATAAGTGCACAGGTTATTTGCAAATGTCCTTAACTGTTTAAAGTGTGAAGTAGTCTGATTTGGGCTTCACACTCTTTACATTTAACTTAAAGATTTTCTGGGCCTTTCCTTTCTATCAGTTTTTATTAATTACAGCACTATTTTATTCTTTTTTTTATACAAGAAGTTAAACAATAGCTTGGTGTGCTGAGCATGGTAATTAGCCCATTGTTTCAAACGGGCCCACTACACACAATTGAAGAGTGATGATGCTCTCCGTGACTGTCACACTTGGAAAAGTTTCATTCATTTTCAGTTGTAGTCTGGCTCTGAATGACTATTGGTCTCTTATCAGGAGTAAACAAACAAGTCCTTGTCTGCGGTTTGAGATTTGTTGAACCTCTCTCCTAAATGAGAGAGCTCTTAGCTACAAGTCAGCTCATGCCTTTAAGCCCAGCGCAGATAGTCTACGTGCAGAACTCCTAGGATTAGTTCCCTGTGCTGCTGAATGCACTGAATTCACTGCTGCTAGGAAGAGGGGACTAAAGCATGCTTACATAATCATGGCTGCCCCACTGCACTACCCCCACCCCCAGCACTGGCTGTGTCCACTGCTTATGATTAGTGAGAGCTTTTTTCTTCTTCTTTGATACCCTACCTCTTTGTTTGTGTTTTTTCTTCTCCCCTCCATTGATTTCTAACTGGCAAATGTTTTTGTATGAAAGACCCTACCTATAATGCATTGCACACAGCACAGCAATGCTGAAGTATAGCACTGTGAAAGATGAGCCTGCTTGGCTGTCCTTCGCTGCATTAACGTGAACATGGCTGCCTGCATGGTCAAGGAGATTAGCCTGTGCCTTTTAGACACATTTTAGAGGTCAAATGATATGCAGCCCTTGCAGTGATAAAATGGTATTTGTTGTGAATTTACTAGTGTTGTGACTAGCTGTTAAAATAAAGACAGATTTATTTTGTGTGTTCTTTTTAGCTGTGGGCTGAACTAGCATTGATTGCTAGTCCTTTTTTTTTTTTTCAATTTTCCACTTTCCAGTTTTTATTTACCACATTGCATAATATGTTTTTAGTATCAGCAAGAGGATGTGAATTATCTGTCAATTTTTTCAAAATCTTCATAGTTATAGTATTAACTATAATTACATCTTAATTGGAGCACTTAAATAATATGATGATGATTGTTCCACCTTACTGTTTAGCCCATGCATTTTATTGACTTGTCATTATTACAGGTTAGGTTAAGAAACCTGTGTTTGAAGGCTGATGTGAAAGATTATTTCTCTTGTGAATTTGGCATTGATATCATGTAAATAAGACTTGTTTTCTTTTAACTACATTAAATTATTACACCTTACAAATTATTGTAAAAGGTGTCATTTTAAAGCTTTACTCCATTAAGCAAATGGAGCTGCTTTTTTAAAACTGGAAGGCATGTAGAAATTATAAATTTTAATTGATCGGACTGTGCAGTTTGAATAGACTTGGATCATATGTTTGCAAGTAGGGTGTGATTCACAATCTTTGGCCAGTATTGGTCGTAAATTCTGATGAAATATAGGCTTACTGTTTGTGTTACTCCTATTCCTTGTAAAAGTAGTTATGCACTGACTTATAACTAGACTTTTACCTCAGCCACTGCATTACTTGGAGTCTTCAGGACCAGCACTTTAGGTTGAGCAAGACTAAAAATGTAAATCCACACCAGTTGAAGTGTTGTAGTGTGAAATGTTGTAGGGCTTTTGTAATGACAGTGTGTGAGATGACCACTTATCTCTAAAATCTAATTACTTAAGGTCACATTGTTGTAAATCAAATAACAATACATTAAATGTACAAGACAAGTTCTCCTGCAAAAGTATCTGAATTTGTTAGTGTAGTATTCAAAATGCCAAATGTTCCTATATGGGGAAAAATAAACTTCCCTTTAGTTCCCTTTTCAAATCCTGATAACAGCCTAATCTCAGACTGTGCTATTGTCTGAGCAATATTAATATATATATATATATTATATATAATATTATATTTTAAAGTGTAAATAATCTGTCAGTAGTTTAGTGCTGGAATTTAGCAAAGTGCTTTATTTATTGTTATATCACAGTATGTCTCTGCATTTCTGGGCAAATTGTGAGATCATCAGTAAAGAACACTAACCAACTGCATGTTGCATTAAAGAACAAAATGAGTCCTGTACAAAGTACAAACTCAGTTTCCTTTGGCTAAAATAAGATGAAAGGTTTGTAAAATATTCAGTTTACACCATTTTGAAACCTTGCACTGTAAGAATGCCAGAAATCATGTTGAATGTGCATGGCTGTTAAATATTTTCTTTCTACTTCTCAGTTAAAGGTTAACATGCATTAACATGCATTTTATTTGACCTCTGCCTGAAAAAAGAAGGGTTAAAAAATGTTAATGCTGTGGGATTGTTTATGTTGCTATGGCTGCACCACAGTCTCTATGCAGTAAAATGTGCACGCAGTCCTCGTCAGACACAGTTGAGAATTTTCTAGCCATGTATTCCATTTTAAATTGCCCCCTCCCCATATGAATAGTTGACAGTTTTTCATGTGGATGTGTGTGCATGCGTAAACGTGCTTATACAAGCCTTATTTTTCTACATTAACAGTGCAATTGAACAGTATATTATTGTGGGTGCATTTTACTGTTCTATTACAGGCATTGGGCAGTGGTGGTCTAGTGGTTAGGACGCTGCAATTGGGACCTTTAGGTTACAGGTTCGAGTCCCGGCCTAGGCACTACTAAGGTACCCTTGAGCAAGGTACCGTCCCACTACACTGCTCCCCGGACGCTGTTGGTAGCTGCCCGCTGCTCCACATGTGCACGTGTGATGCAGAGGTCACATTTCATTGTGGTGCTTGAGTATGTTCACAATGATAAATAGTCACTTTCACTTTATTAGCTCTATGCCAGAATTCCCAGAGGATTTTATTTTGGAGATTTAATATTTTTATTTTATTTTTATTATATGGATTTTGCATAAGAATTCTAGTGCCTTCTTTAGTGTCGCAGCCAAAAAGTGTCCACATTTAAGCTCTGTATGCAAAGATAGGTGGAAGGTGTTCTCTTTAGTTGTACTACATATTGATCTGTTCTACTTAGCTGTTCTGCTCTGACTCACAGTTAGGGTTAAGGTGTTAGCATTTATTGATTAAAAAAAGCACAACATGAAACAATACCAGACTATTGTATTTAGCTATTGGTTGTAATTACTAGTAGTTACTAGTCAGCTACCTTTACTAATGCTAATGTTAGTGATGCACCCTTAAGGCTGCTTTATACATGAATGTGTCAGATCTATGCCATAGTGTGATGCCTACTGCCCCAAAAATGTAGCCATACTTCATGGCAACACAAACTGATTACTCATTTAGTGGCCACTTGCCATTTTATTTCATTTTCCTGTGCTATATGCAGATAAACACATATCATTTCCATTTGCAAAGACCAAATGCATAGTTATTTTCTTGCTGGTGCAGGGCAGCAATGCACCTACCTGTCTGTTTTACCTGTATAAAACATCCTTTCCTATCCACTTTTCATTGATTTTGACTAATCCACAAGCTAGTCAGCAATTCTGTATTTGTAAATGTATGTAAAATTATAACTGGCCATTTATTTATTTGGGAACAGGATCCAATATTACATGAGTGTTAAGTGGCCAAAGTATGTGAGACTCTAGGATAAGCAGTTAATTTGAAGATGAAATTAGGGCTTAACAACTGCTTGACAATCAGGCATGAGTTAGTCTTACCTTCAAAACACGTTTGTGGACAATGTGTCATGACATGACCAATGGAGCTTCCTGAGGATCTCTGAAAAAGAGCTATTGATCATGCTGGAAAAGGTTTAAAAAATGTTTGGACTACCGAGGTTGACCGATATTGGTTTTTCAGGGCAGATATGATATAGATTATTGCTAGTTAACGGGGCCGGCTACCAATATTTGGAACTTGAAACAAAATTATGACTTTTACAAACACCAACACTTTATTTAAATAATTTTGTTCATAAATACTTAAACTTTTAACATTATTTTAATTAAGAAACGTACTTGAAACTAACGTTTAAGCAGCAGCAGCTTGTGACATTTTTAAAATAAAATCTATTAAAAATGATGTCTGAGCTAGACACGTCAAATGAATAGATGCTTCAATACCATTAATACATTTTGATAAATCACATATTAAAGTTTTGTAAAGCGTTTAAATTAGCAGTATGACTCCACGTTGTCAGCTAACGTTACACATAACGTGAAAACAACATTGCATAGGGATGAGTAATGTAAGTCCTGTAATGTGAAATAAGATGAGCAGCATGTAAGCTATTAACACTTTGTAATTACAGGTAACATTGCTGAATGGAAGAATATTGCATTAACAATGTACTGGATTTTTTTTGTAGTAGTGAATGCATTACGCTTCTATAGGCCATGTGATCATTGCAATAAGGTTCTTTATTTTTAGCTGTGTAACTGGAAATAAATGGCATGCTTTCCATTATTGAAATAGCTCACAGGAGCTGTGTGATGTTTTGCAACTTCAGTGTGTAGGACTGTTATGTTTTAATCTGGGGAAATGCTGCTTTACGTTCCATCCTCAGCCACAGTCCACACTGAAGCTGAAGCTCTCTTCTTTTTTCGGAGATTCAGACAGCTTGTTTACAAATGTACATGTATTAAATTCAAGACCATTTTACCCTCCAAGAGTTTTTAAAAAAACAATAATTGCACCTAGAGCAAGGAGTCTGCAAAGTTACAAACGAACCTGGAGTAACTTATAAGCAACTAAAGGGCTCCTGCATTTGCTAATATTAATGCACTTGGCAGTTTAACAAAGTAAAAGCTATTGCTCTTCAAAAAGAAAATGTTTGCATATCTACAGTTTGCTAAAGGTTATGTGGACCAGCCAGGTTTTGGGAAGGTGTTTTGTAGAGTGATAATACCAACATAGAACTTTTTGGCTTAAATGAGAAGCACAATGTTTAAGAACATTAGCCCATTGGTGAAACATGATGATTGTTTCATGGTTGGTACCATACAAAGGGGAGAGGTTGCGGCCCAGACCACTTTTGAATGTGGTCGGAATGATTGAATCTCAGTGCGTCTTTGGTGCATTCACACCTGTACTTGGAGCTGTCCACTTGTGATTGGATTACCCAGGACCTATGTTAATGCCAGGTATGAACAGGGACCTAGAAAACCCTAAGGAGAATCTTATACCACTGTGTTTTCTGGTATTGTCTGTTTACTGTCAACCAGAACCATTTAGCCAGCCATATCACCATTTTTTAATGCAGTATATGGTGCTGTGCATATGATGTAGTATCTCCAATAAGTGACAAACAAATTGCTTATGATGTGCTGGAGGGAAATTACTTTTCTTGTTCTTGTGACTAATTAGTTTTATTAGATCACAGTGATATGAAAACAGCCCAAAACTGTAATATATTGAGACTATAGTTCATTTCCCCCTTCCCAACAGATGCAGACAAACGCATCAAGGTGGCTCAGCCAGTGGTGGAGATGGATGGTGATGAGATGACCAGGATTATCTGGGAGTTCATCAAAGAGAAGGTATCTAAGGAGTGAGAAAATGAGAATGGGGGAGGGGCACAGTGCCTACAAACTGCAGGGGAGGGGCGGCTGCCTCAGTGGTTTATTTTTATATCTGCAGCAGAGTGAGAGAGAGCACCACAGAGGGAATGAGCAAGAGAGAAAAGGAGGTGCTGAGAAAAAGAGCAACATAAAGGTGCAAACAATAAATTGGAGCAGAGTACCAGTATTGGAGCAGGGAAAAATTTGTGCATATGATTCATCCATAGGCTGTGTTACAGCATATTTAAATGTTGCATGGCTGTTGACGGTGCTCGTCAGAGTGGAAGGATTATGGCTGCATGATAAAGCAGGCTGGGGCTGTAGTCGGTCACTGGCTGTCTGACCGCCCTTGAGAATCAGCAGATGGTAAATTGGCTCTGAACATGACGTGTCGCAGGCTAATATTGTCCTGGCTCAATCGTAGAAAGTAGAGTAGAATCTAGCACATTTTTTATATAAGCAGAAAAAATGCACCAGAAGATAGTTATTCCATGAATTCCCATGATGTGTTTACTACCTGTATTCTGTATTTTGAAACCATTTTCACCAAGAAGCATGTCTCATACATGTGTGCTCACACAAGTGTGCTTGGCAAATAAAGCAGTTCCAGACCTATTTATGAATACAGTGTCACACTTAATGTGTTCATTAATATCTGGTGTGGTGTGAAAGAAAAGAGGTTCTATAAAATCTGTAAAATAGCTAAATACTTAATTTTTTTTTAAACTATGCATGCTTTTTCAAGTTGACAAATCAAGAAGTTGCAGGTGTGTAAGATGTTTTTGCTGAGATGAGCTAGCTGTAGAATTCTGATATCTGAAAATGTTCAGATTGCATCTAAAGGTATTTTGGGTTTATTAGCAACCCTTGTAAAACTGATGTGAGCTTCCACCACAATTTCTTTGAATTTATGCTGCACAAAGTAGTAGTGGTGGGAGTACTGGTTGGGGTAGTGGTAATCGGTAATATTGATTTCTTATTGCATCCTCATTTACATGTTATGCAAGACTGTATACCACCCAAGCCTAGCATTTACATTAACATCACATTACATTACAGGCTGTGGATTCCTCCTGTTAAATGTATGTTCCCTCTCCAGCTCATCCTGTCTAATGTTGATGTGGAATTGAAGTACTATGACCTGGGTCTTCCCTACCGTGACCAGACTGATGACCAGGTCACCATTGACTCCGCCTTGGCCACCAAGAAGTATAATGTTGCTGTGAAATGTGCCACCATCACTCCTGACGAAGCTAGGGTTGAAGGTGAGGTCCAATAGTTGCTTTTAAGAGAATTGGGTAACTGGATTGTCAAAATTTTATGGATGTTACTAAAAGTCATCCTAAAATTCTCTTTGACACAATATAAGTGAAAGTGACTCTATCATTGTGAACACACTCAAGCACCACAACGAAATGCAACCTCTGCATTTAACCCATCACACGTGCACACGTGTATCAACAGCGCCCTGGGAGCAGTGTAGTGGGACGGTACCTTGCTCAAGGGTACCTCAGTAGTGCCCAGGCCGGGACTCGAACCGGAGACCTTCAGGTCCCAAAGGCAGTGTCCTAACCACTAGGCCACCACTGCCCACAATCTGTATATAGGTCACTATGTGAACTGCCAGCAACATTATTATTTCGTCTTTTTCGCTTCCATGGGACACAGATTGTAATAAATTGTCAGTTACAGTTGTCTGTTGATTGTTTTTCCAGATTGTGTTTTATCATGTTACTAGTTAACTGTGCAATTTTAAAAGTTGTATATAATTATCCTATTTGTCTAATGCCATTAGGAAAGTTCAGTGCTATTGTGGGCTAATTTAAAGTATCAATGATCCTGGTGTTGTTGCAGTTTACACTCAGTAATTCTTTCATCTTATTCTTTTAGGGTTGCTATGAGGTGGTCCTCCTTTTTGTCACCCTCACAATGTAACAATAAGGTGCCTGAAACTAGAAATCCTAGGGCAACCAGTTATGCTTTATTGTTCCTGTAGCTTGAAATTATGAGTAGGAAGCTTCAGAATTCTAATGGCTATTTTGTTAAATTCTATTTAGAATTATAGCTTCAATTACTTACATGATTGACATGAGTGAAGGCTTAAACTTAAGTTTTGCTGATATTTTTGATTTTAATAACTTCTTTGCCCTCACTCAGAATTCAAGCTAAAGAAAATGTGGAAAAGCCCCAATGGTACTATTAGGAACATCTTAGGAGGCACCGTCTTTCGTGAGCCAATCATTTGCAAGAACATTCCCAGACTTGTTCCTGGTTGGACACAGCCCATCACAATTGGCAGACATGCGTTTGGTGACCAGGTCTGCTTTTCTTGCCTATTTTAATTTTTTAAACCAGAAATTTTAACAGCTGAAATTCTTTCTTTAACGTTGTGTAATTATATAATTTTGTCTGCCGTTTAAAGTACAGAGCAACAGACTTTGTTGTGAACAAACCAGGCAAGTTTAAGATCAACTTCATCCCAGCTGATGGGAGCAAAGCGCAGGAGTGGGAAGTGTTCGATTTCCCTGGTGGGGGCTGTGGAATGGGCATGTACAACACTGATGAGGTCAGTAAACCATTTTATTTATTTTGAGACTAAGAGTATCTCTTGGGTAGGCTTCTGTAGAAGCACAACACAGGCTTGTCTCTATTAGTTTATTCAGTTTAGCACTAGCATTTTAGCTAAACAAACATGATAAAACA
Organism: Arnoldichthys spilopterus; assembly: GCA_037974385.1. Taxonomy (NCBI): domain Eukaryota; kingdom Metazoa; phylum Chordata; class Actinopteri; order Characiformes; family Lepidarchidae; genus Arnoldichthys; species Arnoldichthys spilopterus. The sequence goes on along the minus strand of JBBPDA010157588.1, from coordinate 5,396 downwards.
AGTGGTGGGGCGCAGAGCAAAGTCTTGTTTTACCATCTTGGTAAACAGTCCTACAATATGTGAAATTACATGAGAACTATGTACTGGGGCTAATTTCCCAGGGCCAGTTTTTCCTTGCAATCCACACTGATATTCTTCTGTATAGTTCTTAGTATGCATTTTTGGCTTTACATAACATAAAGGTATGAACTACAACTACAAAACCTTTTTTCAAACTCTGAAAGCACATTCTATCAGTTTGATCAGATTTTTAAATCACCTTTTAGCAGAATAGGCTTCTAGTTTACTTTGCTTGGACTAAGAGATTTTAGTTTAGCTTGCAGACCTTAATTCCCCTTGAAAGACAGAGGCGTTGCCCTCCTCCAGGGATAGTTTGTGACCTTCTGACTATACAGTTTGAGGTTGTAATTATAATTATTTCTAGAATGACTCCACATTATGAAACAAGAGGTTGATTGTCTGCAAGTGTTACTAAATTAGGCATTTCCACAAATGTCTTCTGCTCTCTTTAGTGCATTTTGAAATAATTGAGGCTCTTATATTGGACATTTTTAGGGTTGATCCAGACAGTATATTGCAGGCTTCAAATTCTCATTGGTATTTCTAAACGAGTGCCTGAAAACTTTGTCACCCTTTTAATTATAGTACTCCTATCTCATAATTAACTGTACAAAGCAGTACTTGGAAATGGATTGCTGCATATATTTGGAATGATTTGTCAAAATTGCTCCGTCTATAACACCCTGGACTAACATCAGTGTTCAGAAGCATTAGCACCATCTACAATGCTGGTATTTGAAACACAGGTACTTTCAAATTATTAGTTATTATTTAATTATCATATATGTATTAATAAAATAACTTCAAAATGTATTTTTTTAAATATCAAGTTTCATCAATAGTTTCAACCCCTTAGTTACATTTAAAGAATGACCAAGTCTGGGAAGGGAAAGGTCTTGCTGTTGATTTGTGAAGTGCGCGTCAACCACTGTGAAATGGAGTGGGGGTGGTATTTAGAAATACCACTGGTATTTCTAAATACAGGTGTATGCTTCTGTACCACTGAAGCCTAGAGGACAGCAATTCGGTCTGTTTGATTAACTGCCTAAAGTAATGTGATGTAGATGTCTGTTATGAATTCAGCTAAACCAAAAAATTATTTTAATATTTTCTACATGTATAAAAATCCAATAGTCTTTACTGATTAAATGTTGCAGTTCACAGTTTAAATAATTCTTTCTGAATAAAAAAAACCACTCAAATAAAATAACAAGGCCTTATGCATTCAGTGGGATCAAAGATATTATCAAAGATGAAGTTTGTATACTGCCTTTAAGTGATTTATTGGCAAAAGCAAGAGACATGCAAACAAGATCTTCCACTTTCTTCAACGATTAGAACTTAAATTCCACGTGAATTTGTGCACTTTCCCGTTTACAATAATATCCCATTGTACCCTTCTAAGGAAACTTGCCAGAATGTATAGATTGAAAAATGCAACTGCAGGAGCTTTGCTGGTGTATTCTTGGCTCAAACATGGAACAAGACTGCCCCCTGCTAGAATTCAGGAGAAACTTCAGGCTTCTTTTTTCTAGACCAAGTCAAGTGAGAGCTGGGAATAGTTTTTCTTACTTAAATATAAAAATTTTGCTGCATTATAAAGGTGTTTGTAACTTGAATTCAAAAAGAGCAATCCTAAAAAAGGAACTGCATGGTTTATAAGATCTTGTCTGGGTGCTTTGTGTTCTCATTCCACAGAAAGTGTAGGCTCTGTTGTTCATGGTAGTCTGCATATACTTTAGAAATATTCATGTTTTTTGTCCCAGAAACCAGAGTTTTTTTTCTTTAAACAATACAAAACCCAGATGATGTGAGTGAGGATATTTAAATAGGGTCCAAAATAAAGAATCAGCATATCCTGAAACGTTAAGGGGCCAGTAATTGTTAGGCATTGTTAGAAGCACCAGTGCTAATGACAATCCCAATATGTGCAATCAAGTCATTCTTGGCATGCATCTACAGGGCCTTCATTGTCTGCCTTAATGTGTCTGCCTTCCATGATCTTGTCTTTTGGTGTTGTAATCTGATCTAGGCAGAATCTTTGTGTTTCCATCATTTTGCTTGTTTTGACATTGTTGCAAGGGTGTTTTAGGGCTTTTTAAATCTGTGTCAGGCGACCTTGTCCTGGAAGGTTCTAACTGGGTTTGAATGGTCAATTGAAGTATCAGTGTTAAGTATGGGATGCATTTTCCTTGAGAAGCAGGATCAAAAAAAGTGTCCTCTTTGGCTGAATCACCTTTTTACTATTACCCAACACTGGCAATTTAGAAGTCACGTTTTTCCACCTAAGCTAATTTACTCTTACTGTTAGTAATGAATATGAACAGTATTTATTTTCTTCTTAATTACATTATTTTTAATGTATTTGTCAGTTTGTAGAGCAACAAAGTTACATTAGTTCGATACAAAAAAGACTAATCTAGGCATATGGCTGATTTTTCAGGATGATTTGCCTTTTGTATGTCTTGAAAAGCTCTTTAATTCCACACTGCGTTTTTGAATTTATGGTTTATATATTTTTTTCTGTCTTGTTTTGTCAGTCCATCACTGGCTTTGCTCACAGCTGCTTCCAGTATGCTATCCAGAAGAAATGGCCTCTCTACATGAGCACCAAGAACACCATCTTAAAGGCTTACGATGGGCGTTTCAAGGACGTCTTCCAAGACATCTTTGAGAAGTGAGCCATGTTAAATATTGATGCATCCAGGATAATCATGCAAGAGGAAGACTGCTGTTGTGTTGGTTTTGATGAGATTTGGTTGCTACAGTTATCCGTACAAAATTCCTTTAAAAAAAACGTGGTAATCCACGTTTCCATGTGTATGTTTATTAATTTCAGTAGTAATCACAGTCCATTTCCTGAAATTGAAAAATTTATTTTCTGGAGGAGCCATCTAGTGGTGAATTCAATAGTGACACTTTAATTTTTAATGATACTTAATGACACTGAACTTTGTTGAAACTTTTTGTTTAAAAGAAATCTCTACCATATGTGTGACATGGTGAATCCTTATGTCCTTAACAGGAACTACAAGCCTGAGTTTGATAAGCTGAAGATCTGGTATGAGCACAGGCTTATTGATGACATGGTTGCCCAGGTGTTGAAGTCCTCTGGTGCTTTTGTTTGGGCTTGCAAGAACTATGATGGAGATGTGCAGTCAGATATCTTGGCTCAAGGTATGATGTCACCTAAAAATCATCCATTATGTGTTTAAGCATCCAGACCATTCCAACAGTATGTTGTGATAATTGCATAATCTGTGGAATATGCTGGTAAAACTTAATGAGTAGCAATTTTTTTTTGCAGAATTTGCAAACCACACTGTCCTTGTTGTGATATTATTGTACGTCCCTATATACTCCGATTAAAAATACATCATACTGTTATTGGCAGATATTTCTTTGTCTGAAATATTGGATCTATCAGGTTTGACTTATATTCAAACTATTGACCACACTTTAAAGGTGTAGGATGTTCAGGTGACCTTGCAATACCATTATAAAATGCTTTCATTTTTCTAATTTTGATAACTTTAGCTCATATAAATAAATGTTATATATTTCTATTCCAGGTCACTGTAGTACCAGTTTTGCATTTCTTAAAATATAGATTTTCTGTCTGCATGGGCAGGGTAATATATGAAAAAATATCAGTTATTAGCATGTGCTCACAAATCCCACATAGGTGCATCCCTATAAGTATTAAAATTAAATTAGTGTGCTTGCTTGAAATGTGTGCTATTATACGATCAGTGCTCAGAAAAGAGTGTTAATGGAAGTGTTGTCCCCAGGTTTTGGCTCTCTGGGCCTGATGACCTCTGTGCTTGTGTGTCCTGATGGAAAGACCATTGAGGCTGAGGCTGCACATGGTACTGTCACAAGGCACTACCGTGAGCATCAGAAGGTTAGTTCTGCTTGGTTCCTTGATGCATGTCCTAGGATGGCCAGTGTAAATGGAAACCACTAAGTGTATACAAGATCATTTACACCCTACAGTTTCCCAAAATGTAGTGTGATTACTAAACATTTACCATTGTTATGGTTCTGATGTTTACTTGCTGAAATTTTGGACAGCTTCTGCCATTCTGTAAAGACAGGTGTCCTTTCTTATTTTTAGGACAAAACATACCAACATTAATAACAATTTTATTAACAATGTTAATAACATGTAATTTTTAGTTTTTTATATTGATTTGCACTTTTATGAACTTCTGTCATCAGGGAAGGCCAACCAGCACTAATCCCATTGCCAGCATCTTTGCCTGGACCAGGGGGCTGGAGCATCGGGGCAAGCTTGATGGAAACCCAGACCTGATCAGGTCTGTCTGTCTGTCTGTGATGAATTGCATCGCCCCACCAACATAAGTTGCCCTGGTCTGGTGCCCCAGTTTGTCATAATTACTATATAACAATATTACTATATAAATTTATTGATTTAAATCGATTTAGAATCTTTCCCATTCATTACTCTACATTTGTACCATTTTAATAGTGATACTTGGTCTACCTCTAAATGATACGTTTCTGTATTAAGCACTGAAAAAGATAATAGATCAGAACAGAAAGACCTTAAAATTCTCACCATAATGTTTTTATGCATACCTAGATTATTTAGCAGAGTTTTTTAATGCCAGAGTCCATGTATCTATTTTGGCTTTAAACTGCTTTATTTCCTTTTTTTTTTTAATTCTTCTTAAACTGAGTGGGTAACTGCAGTTCATGTAGCACTTGCCTGTAAATGTCTGCTATCTTTTTATTCATCCTATGCAAAAAACTATTTTGCAACACACTGAATGTTGCCATTAAATGAGCAAGAAAACAAACCCAAAATCTCACACAAATCACACAACTGCAGTTCATATGAATCTGTTTGCCTTTACTGTCTTTATTAATTCATACATCCATTCTCCCATTAAAACCCATTCATTTTTTTTTTACATCTTTGTACTTCTGGTACAGCCTTGGCAGATTCACCTGCTAACCTAAGGTACATTATTACAGGTGGCAGGCTGATGGCACTCCTCTATATATTTTTTCAAAGTTCTAGAAGACTTTCCAGTTGAAATTTTTTAAAATCAAATTTTCTTTTTTAAGTTTATAATTAAAGCATTTCTCTATTTATTAAGTGTTTTACTAATTAGGGGCCTATTTTGCTCCTTGCTTATTTTTTCCTCATATCCCAAATGAGTGAAAGTGATTTATTTGTCATTGTGAGCACACCCAATCACACACACAGAGTGCACCACAATGAAATGTGACCTCTACACACGTGGACAAAATTGTTGGTACCCTTCAGTCAATGAAAGAAAAACTCACAATGGTCACAGAAATAACTT
>JBBPDA010157527.1:0-18846 GCA_037974385.1 Arnoldichthys spilopterus | reverse complement strand
TGTGTGTGTGTGTGTGTGTGTGTGTGTGTGTGTGTGTGTGTGTGTGTGTGTGTGTGTGTGTGTGTGTGTGTGTCCAAAAGAATTCACAATATTGAAGCGAAAGTGAATATTTGGCATTGTATCAAACACACCCATTAACACATTTAATGCATATTCTGAGGGCACACAGCCTGTTTGTCCAAAGTCCAGCTTGTTTCTTATATGCAGTACAATGCCTGCTGATGTTCAACAGAAAATCATAAATGTTCCCATTAAACTGTTTAATCTACATGCAATTTTAAAAGCATAGAAAATATATAATTATCTTGATAATATATATATTCCAGTGGATAAGTGGTTGAGAGAGTGAAATTTCTCTTGAGACCTGCTATTCTGAGTTATGCATTAATCCAGAGCTGGAATAGGGACTGGCAGTTCAGTGATAACCCTGAGAAAGTTTCCGTCCCAAGAGACTGTATATAAAACAAAGTGTTCTGGGTCACCAGAACAAGCAAAACAACACTCCTTTGTGGAATAAGACCAAAAAAGCTCCTGGTTTCTAATAATCTCTTCATGGAATGTTTGTTAAAGTAGCTGGATGGAGACATGGAGAAGACCTAATTAATCCTAGTTTTATGTGCAAGCATATGGAAATTTTATCTCTCCCACACACAGAAATTTTTAATACAAAAGTGATCCTGCAAGTTGCAAGAAAATAGGTTTGGACTTGTTTGAGGATTTTGCCTATTGCTTATTTTTGCAGAGGCTTTGGGCATTGGCTGCATGAAACAATGTGACGTGAAATTTTTTTCCGCATGTTTTTTCATGTCACATATAGTCAGAATATATGTTAATGTCACAGAACAGATCTTTAGGTATCATAATGTAATCTCGTTGTAGCTAAAGTATTGTGATTATACAGTGGTGCTTGAAAGTTTGAAAAGAAAGGTAAAAGTGACTGCATTGTTATCAACAGCAGCCAGGGAGCAGTGTAGTGGAACGGTACCTCAGCAGCGCCAGGGCTGGAACTTGCGACCTTCAGTTCCCAAGGGCAAGTTCCTTAACCTCTAGGCCACCACTTGTTTCAATTTTCATTATTTTTATATGAATGTGGCCTTACACAAACAAGTTCTAAAATTAGATGAAGAAAACCTGGTTAAACAAATGACACAAAAGAATATTTGGTCATGTATTTAAAAAAAACAAAAAACATCCAGTAATATATATGCAAAAGTAAGTGAATCATGCTCCCAGTACTTAGTGTGACACCAAAACAGGCAGTGGTGGCCTAGGTTAGGACCTTGCCCTTGGGACCTGAAGTTCGCAGCCCGGGCACTACTGAGCTACTTTTGAGCAAGGTACCATGCCACTACACTTCTTACGCTGTTGGTAGCTTCCCACTGATCCATGTGTGCATGTGTAATGGATGAAATGCTGAGGTCACATTTCGTTGTGGTGCTTGAGTGTGTTCACAATGACAAATAGTCACTTTCACTTTATTACATGCCTTGCAGTTGGAGTTATCTTTGATGATTGACAATTTCTGGGTATGGTAACAATGGTCTTAAATTTCCTCATTTGGGTATCAATCTGATTGTTGATTGATAGAGTCCAAACTTGGAAATGGTCTTGTAACCTTTCCAGCTTTATGGGCATCAGCATCTTCTGAGGTCCCTAGACAACCTCCTCCGTTTTAGCCATGGTACACCTCCACAAATATGTTATGTGTGATCAGGCTTTGCTGGATCCCTGTTATTTCAATAAAACAGGTCCCCCCACTCACACCTGATTGTCATCCCATTGATTTAAAACACCATTGCTCTGATTTCAAATTGTCATAATGCTAAGGATTCGCTTACATTTGCCACATCATTACTGTATTTTAATTTGTTTATTAAATTACTTTGGTTGAGCTTAGCCATTGATTATGTTGAATAAAACTGAAAGCGTCACATAGACTAGACCAATGTTTAGTGCAATGTCTGCGCATGTGTGTTTAACTTTGAAGAGTGGTAATAGGAGTTAAGGAACCAAGCTCCTGTTTTACAAGGCCTAAACTCAATGAATTAATACACCCCAGTCCAAAATTATTGGCACTCCTCAGTTATGTAAAACTCAAAATGCATATAATGATTATGTTCCTAAAAATCATTTGGAAAATTGTTTACCATTTATGTAATCGAATATTTTAGGATCACCAGCATTATTTTCTTCGCGGTATAAATATGAGATTAAAAGTTTTAGAACTGCACTGTTAGTTTGAATCTTGGAGTTCCACTGTTGCATAGTGTGCAAGAGGTCATCTGGTGTTACAAGCTACGTGGCTAAGCTAATTTTCTCTCTCTCTCTCTCTCTCTCTCTCTCTCTCTTCTCTCCCCTCTTCTCTCCCCTCTTCTCTCTCTTCTTCTCTCCCCTCTTTTCTCCCTTCTTCTCTCCCCTCTTCTCTCTCTCTACAGATTACCAGATTCATGGGTAAGCGAGAGTGACCGGCCTCAGATGAAGACTAAAGTGGTGCACCTCTCCCAACTGCCCCAGGACACAGCTGTGCTTTTGGATCCCAATATTTACAGGTGAAGAATGGTGCAATAAATTTAATCATTGTTCCTGTTCTTAGTGACTAGGTTAAGCTCAGCAGAATTGTAAAATCCTATATAGGGGTGAATGACTTCGGGACAGATCATGAGAAGTTAGGATAAGCTTTTTTGAGCATATAAGTATAATTTGTTCTACAACTCTGACCACCTGCATGTTGATAATAGTGAAAGCTTCTCAAGAGGTTCCAAAGTGGCACAGTTCTCAAAAATTTGGCTTTATTGTTGGGAGAATGCTTCTTGGAGAACATGCTGGAGTTTAATGCAGTGATTAATTATTGGTGGCAAAAGAATAAATTGCTTATATTATTTGAAAAGGGTTAATAAAGGGACTGGCAAAATGCAGGAGAATTAGAGCACAGATGTGAAGCAAAGAGAGTGAATACGTATTAATTCCCTGAGGGAAATTAAGGTTTTCCAGTAGCTTACATACAACAAAATACAGCACACACATATGAGTATCATTTAGAAATAAAAACAATACACACTACAACAAAGCTAAAAAATGATTTTTATGAATGAATATAATATAATAAAAATATGAACTGTGAAGTGTGTCTAAGTTTAACTATGAACTTGTTACAATAAGCTAGCTTACTTTTAATGTCCCATTTTATTATAAAAGCCATTGATATAAGGTTTAAATTATTAACAAACTTTCTGGGAAAGTTCATTTTATTCTCAACAATGAACAGAACAGAAACATGGTGGTGAGAGTTCGACAGAAGTTTAGGTTTAGGTTTTTGGGTTGAGGTTAGGGTTAGGGCCAAGTTTGGAGTTTAAGTTTTCAATTTTAATTCTTAAGATGTCTATTAGAATATTGCTCTAAAATGCACTTTAAGACAGGTGGCAAGAGGTGTTATTGCATTATGGTACAGATTTTTACTGTATTCTCACTTTTACATTTACAATTTTACATTTGTTTTTCTATCCAATTTCTTTACCTAAACCCAGACTGTGCTACACATTCAGACTCTATGCCTGATGATACAATTATTTTGTGACAGACAGTGCAGTGGTGCTCCAGGACCATGATAAGGGGTCACTGTTGTAGACTAGTTCCAGTTTCTGTTACTTGACTCGACACATAGTGACTTTACCACCAGATGGCAGCAGTTACTGAAAGGAACAGCAGTAGCACATTACTCAGATATTGTGTATTTGGAATAGCTGTGGAAACAAAATGCTAATAAAGCTTATTAACCAAGAACAGTCTTAGAATAATAATTCTTCCCATTATGCCACATAACAACCAGTTCTAGTTTCCTAAAATAACTTATTTATTTATTTATTTATTTATTTATTTATTTATTTATTTATTTATTTATGAAGAATTGTTTCTACAGATGAGATGAGCATGTGAAGAACATTTTATCAGCATGGTGTAAAGATTGTAGGAATACCTTTAGAATTGGTACAGGACCTTTTCTATTTGTTTGTTTTTTTAAACCTTTAAATATCATTCAGTCTTTTTGCAACATGGTTCTTTTGGGAAATTAAAGTTCCTCCTTTTGTAGGTTCACATTTTTTGTGACCCCTTTTTCTTCGTTTTTAAGTGTTGTGTCAGTAGTTCTTAATTAAAATCAGGCTAGCTTAATGAGGTTAGTCTTTGGAAATTGAAAGCGTACACACTAACACCGCAAAATATATGTTTGCTGTCTGGCAGCAAGCCTGTATAGTTCTTTGGTTTTGGTGAATGATGGAGGTGGTTGTGGAGTTCCTGATTGGAGCTGTTGAGCTCCTATATGTTACTGCACGATAGAAAATGGTGATCAGCTCTTGATCCTTGACAACTGAGCAGGTTATTCAGCTTTACTGATTCCTGTTTTGAAGTACAAATCCAAAGGACTGTGATTAACTATGTGATTAACCCCTCTTCTTTCTTATTTTTGCTTTGTAAGGAGTTTGTTTATGTGGCCTCTCAACATGACCTTTAGTTGCTTTGGAATGCAAGGCATTTTGAGCATGTTGGTCAAGGCATGCATTTTTGTGGGTAGAAGAGCGTGTATCAGTGTGTGTTAATGATTACATGCAGCTCCCTGCTTCCCACACAGCCCACAAAGAAACATGCCCTACAAAGAAAGCTGGGAGAGCTCCACAGAAGCAACATCTGTAGAGGCTTTGCTTAGCCTGCAATATGTGAATGTTTTTCAACTCATGTTCTGCTCCCAACATTTGCTATAAACTTGCAACTTACTCCATGTCTTGTTTCCAGGATGTTTTTCTAGGACTGCGGGAGCTCCTTTGTCATCGCCTGCTGACGTTCCCTAACTGAAGTGGACGAATGCACCTCTGGATCTTCTGAGGAGGTTTTCTTTTTTTTTGGTACTTTACCCCTCACATGTTCTTGTTTTTTTTTAAATTTTATTTTTTAATGCCCAAAGTCTGCCAAAGCATGCAGTGAAAATGTTTCATCCCTGGAAGAGGGTGAAAAATTGCACAACTACAAACTCTGTGGTGCTTCACTTAAAAGAAAAAAATGAAGACATTTTTCTAACACCACTTCGAGGTTGAAACTGAATTGTATTTTTGCCCTCCACAGCTCTCCTCTCAAGCTTTATAGAAGTCATGTAGACACATTAGTTAAGAAAGTGCCCATGTAAATACCCCTGATGATTTTCTGGAGATTTGTAATATATTTTTGTACTACAAAATTTTACTGTACTGTAGATAGTTGTAATATTCCACAAGCTTACTGTACAGAATGATATAATTGCTAGATTAGTTTTTTTTTGGTCAAAGATTAGGTATAGTGATCCCCTTCTCATTCCAGTGGTTGTCTCGCACTGCTGCATCACGCTATAATGATAATAGATGAGGATTATGTTAATCTTAATGTGTGTGCTCTTTTAATGTGACCTCTACTCAAGCTATCTCAAGCCAAGGACCATGTATACATCTCAAGTGAACGGTGCTACAGCTAACACTAGCATAGACTTTAGCTCTTAGATTGATGATAATGGTGCTGTGTAGTTCATGGAGTGCCCTGGCTCACTATACTGTTGGATCCTAACTTGTTTTTGTAGTAAAGCAGAAAATGATGCAAAGTTTGTGACCATTTTTGTCTGTTTGGCTGTATGTCTCATGCTTTGTTCAATCTACTGCTTTACTCCAGCATTGAGTGGAGGCCCGTGTTTTTCATTGTTCTTTTCCAGCAGGTCTGGTGTTAGTGCTGAGACTAGCCTGTATAAAATCTCTAAGTTCTCACATAAGACTCTTGTTTATTGGGAACGCAGAGGCCAGAGGCATCTGGGAGTCATTTCTGTCAGCCCAGATTTGCAGGCACTGGGTAGGAGGGGCTTGATGAAGAGCCTGCCAGAGGCCTTGGCTCAGTTACAGCTGCCCTGGCCAGCACACATACTACACACAATTCAGAGCACCATTACTGTCCACTTTTAAGGAGTTGCCATACATATAGGTCTTATGTACTGGCAGAAATGGTAGTATTTTTTGTGAATTTTGTGTTTTACCAATGTTCTGACCGGAACTTTTGAACATAAAAATATAGATTGTATATATGTGAATGCTAACCTAAATTCAGCCTAAACAAAAGATTTATTTTTATTCTTGAGAAAAATAATTAGGCATAATATTGGCCACTTTGTCCTAGTGGTTGTCTGCCATGAGTGAACTTACGATTAGTACTTTTAGACCCAGACCCATAAAAGGTGCTTTTTAAAACCACAACCTGAAAAGTATTCCTTAGTGATTTCAACCAATTTATTATTTCCTTGTAACATTTTCTTTCAAAATAAACATATTCACTCTCTTAAAATTTTCCATACACCCTCCCTGAATTCCTCATCAAAATGCTTTTTCTGAAAAACTGTTTTGTACATTCAGGCTGAAACAGTCTGTTAGAAGAGTTCTGTGGGACAGGAAAAGAAGTTATGGAAAAGGCCTTCATACACCACTCTGTTTTGACCACTATTCAAGTATCTGACGTAAATGATCCTGGCTGCACTATTAAAATTTCTAATACAGTATAATGTTTTACTGAACTCTGTGTAAAAGGACATATCCACTGTAATGTTCCCTTGCAATTCCAAGTACTAAATCAAAGTTTTAATATTCATTTTCTGGAAAGAACATATTCTCTAATACTTCACAATCCAGAAACAGTGGTGTGAAAATGCAAATGTTATAAATTAACTCCCTGAGTTGGCCCAAGTCACTGCTGCACAGACCAGAAATTTCAGTCTTATGTCAAGAACAAAGACTGCAAAACAAGAGCTTAAAATCACTTCTGGAACCATTTCACTTACCACTCTTCCAAATGGTTTGAAAATGTGAACACTGGCAAAGATTGAGCCAAGTCAGTTAGCCTTCCTTCAGTCAAAGATTCTTTTCAGTACCCTTTAACTACTTTTGCCATGATTATGCCAAATGTGGAGAACAGAGGCCTACAATTCCTCAGGAATGGTTCTGAATATGATAGTTATGTGGTCCATTTTATTTATATTGTAAATGCTGTAATAAATGATGCATATTAAAATGTGCTTTTAAATATTTTTAGATCAAATGAAAATCTAACCCATAAGCAGGAGTAGGATTTTTTTATTATTATTTTGTTATTTAGATCTAATACACCTGCAATGGGCCTCTGAACAAAACGTACATTTAATAAAGAAGCGGTTTAGAACATTGATAGGTGGATGAACAACCCATAAAATATATTCTTACAACAATGCTGACCTGTGCACATGGGTTTTTGCCAGTTTTATTTATTAGTTTCATGGTGTATTGATATGGTAAATGTCTTGATGTTGCAGCCAAAAGAGCTCTAACTGTGGTACACTGTGTGTTCTGGCCCCTTTTTATCATAGCCTAGATTTTTGCACAAAAAGGGGTTCCTCATTGTTATTAGCCAGACAGGCTAACCTTCACTCCCCACATGGATCAGTGAGCCTTGGGTCCCCAGGACCCTGCTGCTAATTCACCAGTTGTACCTTTTTGGATCACCTTTTGTAAACTACAGCATACTTGTAAAATTCCTCAAGACCACTTTTCTGACTTTCTAATGTCTAGTCATCACAGTAAGGCCTTTGCTCAGATTGTTACATTTTTCCACTCTAAATGACCTTACTTGATGCTTAATATAACCAGCCCCCCCCTGCTAAGTCCCATTGTAATGAACTAACTAGGTATATAATTCACTTTACCTGTCAGGGGTGTTTAATATTATAGCTGCTTAATGTGTCTTCAGCATGGGATAGCTTTGCTTTTAAGATTTTGGGATGGAATTATAATTGTTTTCTGATGGGAACATTTATTTCAGGACTCCTTAAGCTCCAGCCCAGTTTGACCTAATGCTCCTAAACATGTCCTATTGTTTTTGTCATGTTTTACATGAGTTAGTTAGTTAAGCTTTTTGCCATCTGGTGGGCAAATTAAAATGGGCCAGCCAGGTGGTAAGGTCATAACTATAACCCAAAACCCATTAGCATTGAACAAGATGCCTACTAGCCTATCCTGCAACAAGCATGTCTGAGCTTAAGCTTTCCACAGGGGGTTGATGTGGTCATGTGACCATCCATCTGCGCAAGCTGTGCTTACTCAATTCAAGATGGCTGCCAGATGTCAACTGCAGCTATTGCAGAGGGAGTGAGGGAGACGTGGAAGAGATTGTATCTAATATGTCAGATGGAGTGTGTGAGAGAGAGAGTGGGGGTCCATCTGTGTCAGATATACCCCTCCCTCTACCTCTAATTGAGTCCTGCTCCAGGCCTTTCCTCTGTCTCTATATTTGTCATCGTTGAGCATTATTTAATCTATGTCCATTTTATTCATCCTTTGTTTGTTTTGCACACCAATACTGTAGTGTAGTAAGCGGTTTGGAGCTGTGATTTAGTATGGTCAAACAAAGCCAACCAGTAATTTGATTCTCATGCTGAGAAGTTGTGCTTACAGACAGTGTGGCTTTTTCACTTACCAAGGGTAGCTCGGCTGCATGCGTATTCTTTGTCAGCCATTTCTTAGAGTTTTCCAATGTGCAGCTGCTGATGTGTTGAGGTAATGCATGTCCCTGATGCAGGCCAATTGACAGTTGACCACTGAGCCGCAGTGGCTTTCCTCAGGGGTTATTGTTAGATGTGGACTAACTCATTTACATCAGCTGTTTTTGTTCTGTGAGAAAGTAGATACACTACTTATAAAAAGTTAGGGATAATTTCAGAATGAACCTAAAATGCACTGTAAACTTTACAGGATCTGAATGCCATAGAAAACCTATGGGATCAGCTGAGTCGCTGTGAAGAGGCTCATAACTCTGTACCCCAGAACCTCGATGACCTGAGGGCCGTCCTTCAAGAAGAGTGGGATGCCATGCCTCAGCAGCCGATAAGTCGACTTGTAAACAGCATGAGACGTTGTTGTCAAGCTGTAATTGGTGCTCAAGGGCACATGGTGCGTTATTGAGACATTAACATTTTTCTTGTGGTATACTCACCACTGTTGTTGCCTTTAATTTCAACAAATTGTTTGAGATGAGAAAATCACCACTGTATGCTTCTACTTAAATGCCCTTCTTTCATGGTATAATATCACTGTAGTGTGAATTTTTTACGTTTTCCATAAATTTTACCCAAAAGCCAAAAATCCCTAACTTTTTGTGAGTAGTGTATGTCTTGTGAGTTGCTTGGCCTCCTCACTGATCACATCACTGCATCAGTTTATGATAACTCTAAAGGTCACATAGAGACATTTGGATTGGATATGAATAGTAAAACTGACTAAGTTGTGTTTTGTAAGGTTTTATAATAGTGTTAGGGTACATATGTTCATTTTATACAAGCACATCCAAGAACAGTTTAACCTCAAAAAGTGGTTAGCATGTGCAGCCAGTATGTCCAATATGACCTGCTATACATTGCCGATAGAAACTCCCACTTGTTTTCATCTCACAGAACATTGAAACCAAAACAAACATGAAGCACTGCTGTAAAAATGTATAAAGGTTGGTCTTTAACTTTTGCCGATATCAGCTTATTGACCATTCCAGAGGGGGGATGTCTGTGCTTTAATGCGTACAGAACAGTTATTAAAGATGATATATTGGATAAAGGATTTTTGAGTTAAATTTCAAGTGAAAAGGGAGAGTAGAAGTGTCTGTGTGTCATTGTTGAGCTGGGAAAAACTAGAAGAATTTGAGCTGTAGGTTACTGAAATACCCCATGGCTACCTTTTTTTTTTGGGATTTGGTCAATTATAGCGGTCTTCCTCTAATTGGAACAAGAGAGGTTTAACTCTCAGGAGGACCAGAACGACCGACATGGCATCACACTTTTCCCATCAATCCCACAGGAAAGTTCTGAATGAATTATATTAATTGCATTCCTCCAAACTATTAACTACTTAACCTGAGCTTCAGCTTTCAATTTATTGTTTTGGAGCATTTAGCAACCATGCTGCCCTCAAAAGCAGAGCTTGTATAAAAAATTCATTGTGAGGCTTTAAAACAGTTTTCATTTCCTCATAATTACTGTAGATTGTTTGTTTAAAGAGTGATAAGGGTTGAAGGAATGGAGTCTGCATTAAGTGTGTAGTTCAACACCACAATCGCTCTGCTCTAGGTTTCCATTAGCCTAAATTTCCATGCGATTGTATCTCTTAGACTCATAGCAGTGGAAAAACCGGGAAAATCCCTGTTTTGAACAGACAGCCTGATAACAGTAGTCATTATCAAGAATGAAGTGAATGGATTGCCATTAGGCAGATGGAAAGATAGGTCTGAGGTAACTGCTTTAGGCACAGGACTATAGCACAACTGTCATTCTGACATTGTTCATAGGTCCACATACATAGCACAGCATACGGACATAAAATGCTAAACTTAAGTGCATGGTCATTATGTTGAAATTGAATAACAGTCAAGAGATGGTGGAAAAACAGGTATTTGAATATTGACAGTTTTTTTAATTGTTGAACGTGCAAGATTATCGAGCCCCCAGGCAGAACTGCTTAAGAAACTGTCATGCTATTGTAACAAATATAGACACCTGGGCTCAGGGGGACTCTGGAAAGCCATGGCCATTTTTGTCGTTGCATCAATAAATGCTACTTGAAACTATATTACGCAAAGAGAAAGCCATACATCAACTCTATGCCGAAACGCTGCTAAGTTCTCTAGGCCTGAGCTCATCTCAGATGAATTGTAAGACTGTGAAACCATGTTCTGTGGTTAGATGAGTCTAAATTTCAGTAAGAGTCAAGTTTTCAGGCCAAACACCAAAATGAACATAGCAACCCTTATTTTTAGCAGTAAAAGGTGCAAAATCCAGCATCTATAATGCTATGGGGGTGCATTAATCCTCATGACATGGGTGAGTTGCCTGTATGTGAAGGTTCTTTTGACTCCGAGGCATATATTAGGATTTTAGAGAGACATATGTTGCCATCAAGGTGATGTCTCTTCCTTAGATGTCCATGCCTATTTCAGCAGGACAATGCCAGACCGCATTGCACTTGGCCTACAATGGTGTGGTTTTGTAGACAATGTATGTTTGCTTGGCTGGCCTTCTGCCAGTCCAGATCTATCTCCTTTTTGAAAATGTTTGCTGCTTCATGGAGAGGAAAATTGGACATCGATGACCGCAGACTGTTGAGCTGTTGAAGCCTTATATAAACCAAGAATGAAAAAAAAAATTCTGTTGCAAAAATGGGGTTTCTATATTGGAAGCCTTTTTGGAATCGTTTTGTAGTTAAACTCAGGTCAGACAGTTACTTAGATGGTTTTGGCCTTTTTTTTCTTACAGTGGCTCACTTTGTGTGGCCTCCTTCATTTTTGTTGGCCTGGGAAAACAAATGGGTATAATTACAGGTCATTGTACCATTGCCATTTCAAATGGGGCCGGAAAGTTAATAAGCAAATCAGGTGTTAATATACTAAACATCAGTAGTTGTAACCTCACTAACAGAATTGCTCAAATATAGACCCAAGTCTCACACTGGTAAAAAAAAAAAAAAAAGCCTTCCCCAAAGGATGCATGTGCCTATCCTTGTTCTTCATTTATCTTGCAGTGTTCCTCCTTCTGCTTTTAAAGAAATGTTTAATCCTTAAGATTGTGATATTCAACCAGTTTCCAGAAATTTTGAAGGCGTCAATTAATTAGGAAATGCATTTACAGGTGAGACAGGTGAAAAAGGGATGAAAAGGTGATGACAATATATATCCTAATCTTACTGCTACAGATCTGACCAAAATGGATGCATTTATTTGTAATTGTAAACACCAAAGTGTCTGCATATGCAAAAGCTTAATTTGTTGCCCACCCTCTGGCAAAAACAGGGGCTGTTGCTTCAAGTTATACATCTTAATCAATGCCATCTTTATAAACGGTGACTGCTTTTTTAATTAGCTTTTTTATTTGTTTTTGCCACCCGGTGTCAACCAAAAGAGGATAGGTTTCCCTTCTGAATCTTGGATCCTCTCAGGGTTTCCTCATACAGCTCAGGGACATTTTTTTGCCTCTTTCACCATTGGCTTGCTTATTATGGGCTCGAACCCAGCTTCTGTAAAGCTGCTTTGTAACAATGTCAATTTTAAAAATGCGCTATACAAAAAATTTTGTGAATTTAATTGAAAAAGTAAAATATTGTGTCCCAGGGTCAAAATGCATTTGCAAATATTTATTCTGCTTTTCCAGAGTGCAATGAATGCATCATCAAAAATCAGTCTGAAATATTTGTCAACATCTGTCCTATATAACTTTCTAATATCCTATAGCATTCCTAGTTTTGGCTCCTTGACATTGCAGTGACTATAGGAAAAAATAACAAGGTAGCAGAAATGTGGGATTTGTTGTTCATGTACATATTTGCAGATCTGCTTTTTTCAGCAAACATCTGCAGAGGATTCTGATATCATTGTGCATCCTGAGAAAAAGCCTATGATTTTCACACTTCCACAATTTCAGCAAAGCCATGGCAAAGTGAATCTATGGCACTGTGTTTAATGGTTAAGACTCACCTCTTCACAGAGCACCTAGGACAATAACTACAGAACGAACAAACTTAGAAATAACTATACAAAAAAAAAAAAAAGTTATTTTGATGTAAAAGATTTGTATCAGCTCAGGTACAATCTTGGTTGACTAGCAGCTCTTAATCCAAGTCTTGGTTTACTGGTGTAACAGGTTTTCTCTGTAGACTAGAAAGCACCATATACGTCACTCTGGGTAAGACTGTTGTAAGTGTAAATGGTTAACCTTTGGGTGTGAAAAGGGCTGAAATAATACTCATTCTGAATCAAAACTAGCAAAAGACCAGTGGAGATGTGTATCTACTGGTTTAGACACTGCTAGTGCGTACTTTGACATAACGTGCTTGTATATTGTCAGACAATTATTCAAACATCTGCATACAATTTCTGTATATGTTTGCAAATTAGCAGATGCAGAAGTATAATTCAATACAAATTCAAACTTTATAATTCAATACAAATTTATATAGAGCCTTACAACTGACGACATCACAAAGCAGCTTTACATAATTTGCAGCCAGGCCCTTAATGAGCAAGCTAATGGTAACAGAGGCAAGAAAAAACTCTCTAAGCTCTAACCTTAAGAGAAATCAAGACTCAATAGGGGAACCCTACTACTCTGGTTGACATCAGATAGAGGGTGTAAAGGTGACTTCAGTTAAAGCCTGTACCTTGGCACAACATCCCCAGTTTTGGCTAGGGGTGTCTTATAAAGCACATGGAGATAGATGATTCCATAGTAGTCAAATAAGTCTGAGAACAGATGAGCAAGAGGCCCCAATGAAGGATGATCTTCAGCCTTAAGAACCTAGGAAACCATTTATAATTAAACATTTTGGTTAGTTATATTTAGAATTATAGTTACAAAGCATTTAGTATATGAGTCACATGCCACACACTGTTATTTTCAGGAGACCCTAGACTACATTAAATGAGATGTAAATGCTAAGAAAATGTTGCTATCGTTAAGAATTTGGACATTGTTTTAGATAAAAAATGATACATTTTATCACATAACACTACCACACTTGTTTTTGTGGTTGCTTTGTACATTTAAGACAATTATATTGCTGTTTTTGAAAATTAAGAATTGCAGTCTTTTTCTTCACCCACTGAGATGCAGCAGAGCATTAAAGTGGCAGTTGCAAGAAAATAGGTCACACAACTGGAACAGATGAAATGCTCTGTGCTCACATGGTAATTTGTGACTAAAATTAGTTCTCAGTATTATCAATGTTTATTGTGATCATTCTGAAGATGATTATCATTTATCTCAATTTCAGTTATCTTAAGTATGAGACCAGTGTGAGAAAATTGTGGGTGTCAAAATTTGAATGTGAGTTCTTGAGTCAGCAGGACATATCCTGAAATCTTTTCCTTGGAGTCATGATAATTGCCTTTGAAATTATTTTATTTTTAGATTAAAATAGCAGTTTACAGAGTGATAATTAATAAAAAGGGACAACTAGCAAAATGGAACAGTTAAACATTGCAGTAAATATATTTTAATGTGTACACATGTGTATTTAAATTTTTTAAAACAAGAATTCTCTTTGTGCACAGTCTATAATTTTTTTAAGTCTTCAGGGCTTAATCCATGTGAAAGTAGAATTATGAATTGGGTTTGACTAAACTGTTCTGTGTATAATAATCATAATACTTTATTTTCTATGGAATGTTTAAGAAGTATTAATGTATTTATAATAGTATCAAATTGGGATGATTATAAATATTGTTCTGGAAAGCAAATTTTCAGTAAACCCCCATTTAAACAATACTCAGCCTACTTGAAATCAAATGAAATGGAAAAATAATGCCAATTATCTTTTATCATTTGTTTATTAATTTTTGTTATTTACTATCATCCTATCTGTCCCGTTTCATTTGGAGCAGAACCTATTGTAATTATGCCCTTTTCAGTTTAGAAGATATGTATGTGACATCACAGTACACAGAGGTCACTACTACATACCCACTGAGTGGAAGTGTTTGGCTTAAAGGGTGCAAGAAAAAAAATACATCTAATATGAAAAAGAGTGGCTGTGTGACTGACTGACTATACAAATAGATTCACCAAGAAATCTGAGATATCTTATACTGCCAAAAGCTATATAGCAGACTGTATTTGTTTGTGTTGGCTGAAGCTACTGATATTGCAATAAATACATGATGTAAATTCATGCATCCTCTGGACATAACTGTAAACATCAATGCTGCTGAATGCAAACATGTCTGTACAAATCTTGTCATACGTGTACAAAGGGCAGTGTACACTGCCTAGATGGACAGATTACTATTCTCACAAATAATTTAACACACTGTTATTCCTCACATTTTTTGGATGATAATTGTTCACCAAAGGGGCCTCAGTCCTTCACTGCACAGTGACCTTACAGTTTTCCAAATATAAAATGTATTAAAATAATAATAAAATAACAATAATAATAAAAATACTGTTTGCATACAGCCAAAACATGCAGTGGTGTACTTGTCACTTTAATTTTGGCACCTAATCCCACACTGATCTATGACCAAGGAACATAGCTTTTGTATGCCCTCAGGTATCAAAGTCAGGTGCAAATAAATGTCAGGAAATCTGATTCAAGGCCACATGTCGATGTCCATGGACCAATGGTTCTTTGGTAAGTTGTAAAGATAACTGTCAAGTACAAGTCATTTAAGCAGATGATTATTTTGCTTACAGTTTGTCCCACTAAAGGCAATCATGTAGCAGCATGTTTGCCCCTCAGTCTGGAAAGCATACTCTCTAACGTAAAGCACATAAAAACAATGCTCCTGCACATCACAGTCTGAACATGTGTTCTTTGCAGGTCTAATTTGAGTCCATAGTTCCAAGTTGGACTGCTTTTTTTTCAGCTTGATGAAACCACTACAGCTCCAGGGTCATGCTTGTAAATATGATGTGTACCATTTCTGCACATCAAACTGTTTAATGCCATTGTAATGCCTAAAATGTAGCCATGCAATCTGCCCACAAAACTCAACTTTCAGGTTTTAAAGGCTATTTTTTCCCTGTAAACATATACAAAGTTTGTCCTGTAATAAGTTTTTAGTGTTCACATAATCAGTGATGTATTTAGCCAAAATTGTCCCCTTTCCATGCAAACGGTACCGTCCTACTATTGGGATTCGCTAGGTTCTCCTGTGGTCTCCCACATTCTTTCTGCACTATGCTAATTTAAGAGGGCCTTATTAACTAACACTAAAACTTGCAGGCACAGTCTAAATAAGTAGCAGACCTGTTTCTCTGATGATGCTATGCAGGGCCAGCATTTTGCAAAACAACCATTTTTTTTTGTGTGTAATAAGAGATTTACACTCAGGATGACGTATTTTTTCTGACGCCTTCCGAACATCCATTACTGATGATCTAAGGACCTCCGGATAAGGGCTAATTTTAGTCCAAATGAGGTCGCTATGAACATCTTTTCTACATACAATTTAGACTCATTTTAGACATCGTTTTTTTACAGGTCTACAATTAAGTCTATAATTAGGTCTATAATCTAGGCTCTGTGCATAACTGCCATTTCAGAAGGTGGCATACTGTTCCAGTTCATATTTCTTTTATTGTCTCAGCAGCAGATAACTGAAGATTGGTGTAAGACAAGAAGACAAAGGTGTAAAGCATTTCCAGTTCAAATCTGCTACTGAGCCAAACGAAGCTACAGGAAAATTAACTGGTACAGTTAACAGGCAAACAGGCACTCCACCTTCTGGAACTACAGTTATACACAGTTATACACAACATGCTTTACAAATAACACAAGTAAAAAATAATCAGTTCAATCCCCACTCATTTCTTTGCATTTTTATAATTTCCATTCACACAAATACTGAATACAAAAACAACAACCAAAAAAAACCACAGTTAAAAGTCTTGACTAGTTGCCTCAGCCAATCAGAGTGACATTTACTGGTTGGGTTATGCCGTGCTGGCTCAGCCAATCAGAGTGCTTGAATGCTGCTAGCTTAGCAAATTTAGCCAGAGACAGTTGATGAACTATGTTTTAGCTTAAGCTGACTATCAGTCTAGCCCTGGTTAGCGCAGTGACATTGTGACTGAACAGTGATTTTTAGGCACTATGGTCGTTTTCAGTAATTCCAAATCCATTTTAACTATGGCCAAAGTTTAGTTAACTTTAACTAATGGAAAGAGAGACAATGCAGATAGCCACAGCAGATTTGAGTGGTTTAAGACCACAAAGCTAAAACAGCTAACACTTACATAAATGAATATAAAACAAACTGTCGTTGCCGAACGTACCTTCCACTTAATGGCCGACGAGTCGCTGAGCACAGTCGAGCTAAGAAGAAAAAATTCAGATTTGCGGCAAATGCTTGGCACGTTGCCTCAGCCAATCAGTGGCATTGACTAGTTGAAATCGTAAGAAAGCCTGCCATAATTTTTTTCACAAATTGCATTTTCAAATAAATAAATACATAATTAAATACTTAAATTGTTTTGCTATTTAATTGAATAATTAAATCAATAAATTATTGTACACAAATAAATAATTAGTAATATATGTTTTATCACAAATAATATATATTCATATTTATTAACAATATTACCAACAATGTTGATATTTGTCATAAATTATAAAAATTAAGAAATAAATATATATTCATTAACAATGACAATTTCCTGCACCTGTGTTAGATGTCCCCATGACATCCATAAGTCTGATGTTCAAATGTTTAACTGCATATTGACGTCCTACGTCGGGTCGTAGTTAAACATCCAAATAGCAGACATAGTTTGCATGTTGTGTAAAAGTCTAGAGTTGGTCTTGGACCGACGGACGCAATATAGACATATATCATAATATAATATGCATGTCCATAAGACATCTAATGTTTAGTGTGATAGTTAAAAGGAAAGGTGATGTAACCCAGTGGTAAATATGCCTCCATCCATCTGTTTTTTGGTCAGCAAATTCTAAATATGTTTACAAAATACATCTAAGTTGATCAGTGAAAACATTGGAAATCTTAACATTTTTCAGTTACATAAAGGTTCAGAAGAGTTAACCAGTCACACATTCTATCCAGTGTTGACCAGAGAAAGATGGGTTCCCCCTTTCTAAGCCCTGATTCATCCTGTGGTTCCTTTTTTACAGCTTAGGGCATTTTTCCTAGCCTCTGTCAACTTTGGCTTGCTTACTGAGGACCCAGTTTCTGTAAAGGTGCTTTGTGACAACGTCAGTTGTAAAAAGCACAGTAGAAATAAACTTGAAATTCTTGTTTATATTGCATTTTATGAAAAAATTTGCTGCAGGGTCCTTAGTAAAGTGGTACCTGAGAGAACATGTTCCAAGCTGTTTCCCTCTGAGTTACCAGATTATGGTGACAATGAGTCAGCATTTTTGTTTAACCTGCCAGGTCAATGGCACACAACATAATTAAATAGAGAAAACTGAGCCACCCAGCATTGCTCATTAGCACCCAGTTTAGCTGTACCCAAGCAACTAAGGGGGGTTATTATACAACAGATACTCACAATATTTCTTACAGATACTCACAATATTTCTTAGTCATAGCCCATTTCATAGTTTCATGTTTTAGAGGGAGCAATACTTAATACTTTACCTTACCTTCTGTTCTTGAAATAGCACGTCCCCTAGTCCTTGGTGACTTGCATCTACCTACAGAATCGTTGGATATGACATGACCTAGATCTGCTTTCACACAATCTCTCTGCAAACGACCAAGGATTGGGTCTAGACACTTCAGGTGGTTTCTACTGTGAAAGAAAAAATAACCAAATCATCAAGATGCAACAGCAAAGACTTATGGTTCTGATCCCAAACATCCTCTTCATGAGCTCCTGGAAAGTACACAAAGCACTTCATAATCCAATGGGCATATAGTTAAACTTGAATAGCCCAAAGGGGGGTACATAGCAGTTTTTTTCTTGTCCTGCTGTGTTGCTGAAACTTGTACACACTCTTGAGGTACTTGGTGGTGAACCATTGAGGTCCACCAAGTGAATCTAGCAGTTTTTTTAGTCTGACGGAGTGGAAAAATTGGGTCTTACTGTTCACCTGACTATAATCGATACACTGATGAAGACTGCCATCTTTCTTCCTCACAGTCGCAATGGGGGCAGGGACTACAGCTGCCCTGAATGACCTGCTTATCAAGTAACTAATGAATATGGGCTTTTACTGTCTTAAGAAGGAATTCTCCTACACCTTTGTAGTAGTAGTAGGTTTATTGTCATTTTCACAGTATACACAGTACACAGTAAAAACGAAACAACGTTCCTCCGGG
>JBBPDA010157517.1:0-18847 GCA_037974385.1 Arnoldichthys spilopterus | reverse complement strand
CACTGCTAATACACCCCAAAACATGCCCACTGCTAATACACCCCAAAACATGCCCACTGCTAATACACCCCAAAACAGGCCACTGCTAACACACCCCAAAACATGCCCACTGCTAATACACCCCAAAACAGGCCACTGCTAACACACCCCAAAACATGCCTACTGCTATCACACCCCAAAACATGCCCACTGCTGACACACCCCAAAACAAGCCCACCACTAACCCACCCCAACACAAACCCACCGCTAACCCATGCCCGACACAAACCCACCGCTAACCCATGCCCAATACTATCCGACCACCCCAACACTAACACAAGCACAACACTAACCCACCCTAACAATAACACAAGCCCAACACTAAGCCACCCCAACACTAACAACAGCCCAACACTAACCCACCCTAACAATAACACAAGCCCAACACTAACCCACCCCAACACTAACAACAGCCCAACACTAACCCACCCTAACAATAACACAAGCCCAACACTAACCCCCAACACTAACAACAGTCCAACACTAACCCACCCTAACAATAACACAAGCACAACACTAACCAACACTAACACAAGACCAACACTATCCCACACCAACACTGACACAAGCACAACACTATCCCATCCCAACAATAACACAAGCCCAACACTAACCCACCCCAACACTAACACAAGCCCAACACTAACCAACCCCAACACTAACACAAGCCCTGCCTTAATTAACCAAAACCAAACCCACCCCCTAAGCCAGGCCCCGCCTCTTTCCCGCTCGCGCTCATCCGCACATCGCTTGAGTTATCAGGGCCATAACAGCCGTGTCTGTCACTACAGTAAAGGCACAGCCATGGCCCTGCTCGATCTCGCTATGCAAGCGTTCTCCATCTTCGGATTTCTGTTATTTATTGTCCTCTGGCTCATGCATTTTATGTCTATCATCTACGTGTAAGTAGCAAAAGCTTAAATGCTCATTTCTGTTTTCTGTGCCATTGCTGCTGCTGCTGAGAGGCAGCACACCCACCACTCACTGACTCGTGGGGACCTCCATGAGACGGGCTCGCCGACAGTCCCTCTGATTCAGTGCCTTTGTCATTTTCGTGTGACTGAAGAAATGGGACAGACGGGGTGTTTGTGTGTGTGAATGAGTGAACACGGCTGAGATTTGACGTTTTGTTGCGGTGTTCGTGGCTAAGCTAGCCGTGAAGCTAGCAGCTACGTTAAGATTCATTGGAAGATTTAGCGTCTGGTAACATTGTGCTAGAGGGTGTGCTGCATGGGTTTGGCCTTATTGGTGCTATATAAAATATAAATGTTTGCTTTTAGATAGTAAGTAACCCAGGCTGTGGCAAACTCCCCTTCAAATTGTTTTTTTGTAGGTTGGGGAGCTGGCTAACCTTAGCTCTGCTAACAACCCGGTCCTGCTAAGTCAGCTCCTTCAGCCGGCTTTCTTTCAATTTCGTGTACTTTCCTCGTTTGAGCAGCTTCGTTGTAGAATGTACCGCGTATTTCCGGGCTGGGCATCAGTAATATCTCACATTTTAATCTTCTCTTGCTTTCAGGAAGCGAGCCGGTTTCACGCCTTCGCGTAAAGGTGCATGTTTCTAACGCGAGCCGCTAGTTTGTTGGTTTCTGTGCTTGTGTATTTGTGTGAATTTGGCTCTGATCTCATTCAAAACCTCCGAAAAAGGGCGTTCAATTTGGGGGGGGGGACCCTGTTTAGCGTTAGCGAACCCGGTGTATCTTGCTGCGGCGCTGCTCTGTGAACCCCTTGGCTGTCTTCTGCGAGCGGGCTGAATCATATGACTGGATTAATGCAGCGAAAGGAAGCTTATTTTAGGCAACAAGGGCATCTTCTAGCGCTTCCAGCATAAGGAACCTGGCCCCTTTTAGTCAATACTGACAAAAGTGTGCGCATGCACGCGTGCTTGCGCGAGCGCTGGAGTTCCAACTTCCCCCTTTTTTTTCTCACCTCTGCGTTGATCATGTGAGCGAGCTGGGGCTGCCCTGTCCTGCCCTGTCCTGCCCTGCCTGGTACACGACCCTTGGTGCACTGCCCCTGAACGATCAAACATCAGGCTGCTCACTGCCAGAGCCATGAAGCTTTAAGGTGTAAAAACCTTTTTTCTGTGTTGTTCAGTGGTGTGATCACATTGTGCAGCAGAACAATGTTCTAAGCTTTATGTCCCTTTAAAGGCCTCAGTCTGGTCTGAGTAATCAGTAAGTAGACATGCAGAGAAGTAATGGGACAAGGTAAAAAAATCAAATGTTTATGTAAATATCACAGGCTTGCTGACAGGAGACACGCTTGTGCACTAAATAAATGGGAGTGATGCACTGTAGGAAGATTTTTTCCCCTGCGGTCTCCAGCACTGTGTCTACAGTAATCAATATAATGACCACATTATTATGTGCTGTTTTATAGTAATCTGGGATATGTGTAGTACTGTATTTTACTGCACCACAACAACAAAAGTCAGGGCACAGTGTAAATGTAAGTAAAAACAGAACGCAAAGATTTGTAGGCCAACCTTTAATTGAAAATGGTACAACGACAGCATATCAAGTGTTTAAATCAATAAATGTAGTTTTTCTTTATTTTTGTTCTTTGTACATTTTGAATCTGATGCCAAAACGCATGAAAAAAAGTTGGGACAGTTTAGCTCTGTGTTGCATTACCTTTTGTTTTAACAACCCTGCATAACCGTTTAGGAACTGAGGAGACCAACTTCTGTAGTTTTGATGGTGAAACGTTCTCCCGTTCTTGCCCGATCTACGTTTTCAGCTGATCAACTTTGGGGTCCCCCTTAGGGTCATATTTTTCGTTACATGATGCACCACTGTTTGTATTGTTTAGCACTGATGGAGCCGTCCCAGATGTGCAGACTACCCATGCCATGTGCATCAATACATCCCCACCCCCAGAGAAGGCAGCACGTTTCTAGGTAATGTTTATATGAGTTTCTTCTTTGCGTGTGGATTCAGCAATGAGCTGACTCCACAGACAGGGGTTTTCTGAAGTGTTCCCGAGCCTGAGGAAGGGGTGTGTGAGTAAGCAGCACTTTCCCCCTCTCACGTCCATCCCTGAGCAAGGCACCTAACCCCTTAGCTGCCCCCCGGTCACCGTAGGTGTGCAGATCACTGCTCCTGCACCTGGTGTATGTACCGGATGGTGTCATGGATGAGTTAAATACAGAGAACCAATTCACAGCTCACGGTTCACAGTGTGTGAGTGACGCATCATTTGAATTAAATCAGAATAAAAAAAGAAATCAGAATTTCTTAAAAGACTCCTATAGGAATTACTGTAGTTGGGCCTGCGACTGTCTTGTACAACAGAAAACTAGATCAGTTGTACTCTGCTCAGTTCACAAGCTGAAGAAGTGTCCTTGGCAAATAATCACCAGTATAGCTTTCCTGACCGGGGTTGGTCAGCTATAACACTGTACGCTGCCAGGGAAAATAGATTGTCTTGGTCAGTTTTAGTCTCGAGGGACATACCACATAAATATCCTCTTAAAGGTGCAACATGATCCTTATTGTCCGATTATGCACCTTAAATGAGGTTTTAAGGTACAGTAAATCCCTTTCCCAGGGGAAATGGGGATGTTTGTACTGTCTCATAAATTAACTTTCAGTTAGAATAAGATCGAGTCTGGAGTCAAGACCGGCTGAGTCAGTATGACTTATGTATAACGCATAACTGAAATGCAATGTTATACAGTGTGCCCTAAATAAATGTACTCAGGATGTACCCTTGAGGGAACATCTCAAGTGACCGCGTTTGTACCCTGAATGTTAGGCCTGAACAATTTGAGGAAAATATTCACTTGGGCCCTTTTTTCACCAAATAAAAGATTTGTTTTCTCGACTTGAGGCTTTAGTGCTACATTTATTGAGCCAAAGTGCCTGTTCTCAAGGTCTGCATTACCATCATGTCATAATTATGAGTAAACTCCCCCAATTAGAGTAATTAATATTGGATAATAGAGGAAACACTTTGCCCTTGCAGAGTAAAAACTGCCCCTTTAAGACGGCGGCTTCAGTAGAAGTAATTGTTCAGCTCCGATTTATTTTTCTTCATTTTTCCTATTTCTGAAAATTCTGAAACATTTCTATGAGGTCAAACGTCACCAAAAAAAATGCATCAAAACAAAATATTACAATCTGTAGAACAGGACCAATCAGCACTGGTGTCCAGCACAGTTTGGTGATTTGCTCAAACACAGCTGGTTCAGCTCAGCTTTCAGGAGGACAATCGACACGCTGTGCTGGTCCTCAGCCGTCCAGGAGCAGAACTGATGACCCCTGGTGTGAAAAAGGATCTTGGTCCACTGAGCAGCTCCTTCGTTTTCTTTTAAGGGCATAGGCATAGGGCTATTCCAGTGACCCACTCTGTGGGCTTTCCCTGAGCACATCACCCCACGTGCTTGGTCATGCCACTACTGCCGGCACACTTTCCACCTCCCGGCTCGCTCATGAGGTCACTCACATCGCTCTGGTGCTAAATGCTTCTTTATGGAGCTCCGCTTGTTGTGGGTTTGTTTAGCTAACAAGGCCATGCAGGAACTGAGGCGAAGCATATGTAGACAATGGGCTTCTTGTTTGTCCGCTGGCAGTAGTGGGCAGAGACTCTTTTTTAAAATGCTTATTCTGTCTGTTTTCTTGGGATTGACCTTAATTCATTAATGTCTAAGAACATGACGCCAGGTTCTGCTTACCGGTGTTTCCCGTTGCTTTGCTTTGGATTGAGTGGTTGATGCTTCAACGTCAACCATTCTGTCGGAAGGGGAAGCTCTCGTTAATCTTGAACAAGTTGAAGTTGAACAAGTTGAAGCCTCGAATCTTTTCTTACCCTCTGTTCAGGGGTACAACACCGTATTGTATGTAAAACACTCAAATGAATAGTTCAGTTTGCAGAAAGCATTGTTTCTTTAAGGACCCGGACTTGCTGTGACCAAAGCCTACAGTGGCGAGACCATTCAAGGCTAGAGTTACCGGCTAGGGATGACAATTGAGAACCAGTTTGAGACGAGAACCAGTTCCACGTCGTCAGCTTGAACACAATTGTTTGCCTCAGAGGTTATCAGTTCCTTTTATTGATGCCAGCATGTTTTTCTGACACTTGCACTGTCTGTAAAGTGATCGTTTCGAGTTAAGGTGGAAACATGCTGAACGCTCGACGCAACACGGACTACAATTCCAGGAATGCCGCGTATTTGACACTCCATGCTCGAGTGGCACTGCTTTCCAACCAAACTGTATGTTCAGCACATCCGTTACCGAGGGTAAATATCCTATGTTGTAATAATATGAGCCCCACGCAGGCAGAGTTCGCTGAATTCCACTGAGGTCGTCCAAATGGAAATGAGTGCAGTGTAAATATGTTTTTCATGCTTTTTGTAGAATTTCCGAAGGTTTTCTGTGGTTTGAGCTTATTGCCTTCCGAAATTTGTAATTTGTTCAAATGTTCCTAGGTTTACACCGATCAGCCAGAACATTAAGCCCCCCCCCCTCTTCTCAGAGTCAGCATTCACGTTTAAACCCACAGTGGCTCTTCTGTGGAACTGGACCAGACAGGCCAGCATTTACTCCCCACATGCATCAAAGAGCCTTGGGTGCCCATGACCATGTCCTTTTTGGTAGGTACTAACTACTGCACACCTGGAACACTCCACAAGAGCTGCTGTTTTGGAGACGCTCTGGCTCGGTCGTCTAGAACAACACAGTAAGGCCTTTGTCAAAGTGACTGTTCACTTGCTGCCCCCTGACAGGTGGCATTGTAATGAAATAAGGGTAATGTTACGCACTTTACCTGTCAGTGGTGTTAATGTTGTGGCTGACTGGTGTATGAATGATTGGATCTGTTCCAGACTTGGCACCTAACTGAAATGGTTGGGTTTATTTAAAAATGGTTAAAAAGGACTTTGGTCAAAAATACAGAGCTCAACACATAACCTGCATGCCAGGAGGCAGATGTGAGTTAGCTGGTTGCTGTATCTCACCTGCGCTGGGAGGTATTTGATTTTGGCTGGTCTGCCGGTGGAGGAAACCCTGCTAACATGCAGAGAGCCAGGAAAGCTTCCTGGGTTATAATGCGGCCTCTGTGACTGGAGTCAGGAGCACAATTATTTCATTGAGGCTGAAAGAAGAGTTAAACGCATTTCCTCTTGATGAAGAAAGGCCATCTCTCAGACTCGCTGCTCTAGTACTGAAGAGATGTCTGGGCTTGTGCTTCAGAGTCAAGTGTGAAGCGTGTCCTGCTTGACCTCAACCTACTCGGGCAGCTTTAATCACGTGAACTGCCAGAATATCACCTTTCTTGATGCAGCTGCGTGTGTGTGTTTATCTGGCAAGGCTTGGACTTCCTCCTGTCTGTCTGACTCGCCTGGACTTCTATCTCCACCAAGTTGCAAAGAGGATGCTTCATATTAGATACAGTGCAATTTTTATCAGTTTAAAAAAAAAGAGGTAATATTAATAAACGTCGATTTAAAAAATTTATTTATTTTTTTTTTTTTTTAGAAAATTTCATTTTCTGAAATTGTTCTTTAATTTTCAGAAAATGGATCAGCCTATGTTCATGCTTAGTTATGTCAAATGAAACACCGATCGGCCACAACATTAATACCAGGTCTCCTGTGAGAGGGGGTGGGATATATTGGGCAGTGTGAACAGTCAGTTCTTGAAGTTAATACTGGAAGCAGGAGAAATATGGGTGGGTGTAAGGATCTGAACCACTTTCAGGGCCTCGGTGTGATGTCGAAACAGATGAGCAGTACTTAGTACCTACCACAGGATCCAAGGAAGGTCGACTGGTGACCCGGTGATCGGTCAGAAAGGTCTCAGAACACACAGTGCATCACAGTCCGGGCTGTTTAAGCAGAATAAGGGGACAGACACTCCGTATTAGGCAGGGGGTGTTCATGTTCTAACTGATTAGTGTTAGACATGCATCATTTTACTCCAGGGCTAGAGCTTGATCAGACTCTTCCATTTAGCGGTGCTAGGAAGTGAGGAAAGGCAATGTTGCCCTTCATACGAAATAGAGCGTAAGAGCGACACGTCCAGCGGAGCAATGTCTCCTTATATGAACTACGGCCCTTTTCCCCTCCGTGTAGGAGAGCTCCCTTCACTAAGCAGCTGCTTTGTGGACATGATTTAAGTCCAGTCTTGACTGAACTGCCGCTAGTGCATCTATACAGATGCATGACTTTGCAATTCAATATGCATTATTTTAAATCCTGCGCGTTCACAGCAAATGCAAATGTAAATACATTAAAATAGCACTTTATTATTAATAATTGAACTGCCTGTACTGTGCTCTTATCATAGGCTTAGACTTAATTTGGAGACTGGCTGTATAACCCTGAACATGGGAGGCTGGATTTTTTAGCTTGCCTTGATAAGCCATGTCCCCTAATCTTCTGTGTCATGATAGGCAGAGGTCACATACCAAGGGGAGGGGGGGGGGGGATTTTGTGTACGATGACTCAGTGTCTTACATGTTTCGTATCAGTCGCTCTCCATCAGCCTCTGTTTCTGTGTGCATGATAAGTCCCTGTTGTTTGACATTCTAGTAAGAAAAGACAGGGCCAGCTTCTACGACACACTGCGATCAAGATAAGCCAGCGACGCCAGAGCGTCTTTCTGTTAACGCTTCCTAAAAATGCAAATCATCATCGGGTTGGGTAATCTCGCAGTGCTGGCCTTAGTTGGAAACTAGATGTTGGATACTTGCGCTGAGAGTGATGTTGCAGGAGGCTGCTGTATGCAAACGAGACCTCTAACCAATCATCGCATTGCTTATTGTGAGCTGTCCGAATCCTGATAGAGTAGCGTCGCTCTGAAGTGAAGTGAAAGTGACTTTTTGTCATTGTGAACACTCTACGACGAACACGACCACGACGAAATGTAACACGTGCGGCAGCAGGCAGCTATCAACAGCGCACGGGGAGCAGTGTAGCGGGACAGTAGCTTGGTTAAGGGTACCTCAGTAGTGCCCAGGCCGGGACTCGAACCTGCGACCCTCGGGTCCCAAAGGCAGTGTCCTAACCACTAGGCCACCACTGCCCTCTCACAATCCAAGAGTAACAAGACCAAGTGAGGGCTTTGGTGGGGAACCGAATGTAGCACAGTAATCTTTTTGACTTGATTATCTTGTATTCATAATCATCAGAATCCAAAAATCCAAAATTAATGTATTTGAATTGTATTAATAATCCAGTTAATAGCAGAGGCCTACTAAGAGGCTTTAAAAAAGATAAAAAATGGAAATTGAGTGTTATGGCTCCAGTCGGCTGTTTCTGGCTGTAAGAGATGGTCCTCGTTGTCCCGGTTTTTGTCCAGTAATAATGATGGGCCTGTATGTGGTGCTTGTCCGTATCACAGAGGTCTAGCTCTCAGAACCACTAGTCTGTTTTTCACCTGCTAGGTGGTTTAGGAGCAGGGCGTCTTCATTCAAGACGTTGTGAGAAAAGTGGTGCCCACACATCTAAAGACCTAAACACACCAACCCAACAAACATGCTGTCATGCCTGTGATGGCTAGGATACTTCTATGCTGTTCCCCATCCAGATCTTTCTAGAATGCCCTTCTCCAATCCACACTGCCCTACAATGTTTCCGCCATTCAGGCAATACTGGAATGTTCTCCCTCGTTCACAATTTTCTACAGTCTTCTGCCTCCTCCACACTGTTCTAGATTGCAGAACGTTCAGTTCACCGTTTATTTGGAATGTGACCGTTCTAAAGCCAGTGGCCAGTGTTAACGATGTTTGTCATTTGTTGGGTCAGTCTGCTCTCGAAACCCCCCCCCCCCCCCCTTTCCTGCACAGGGCTGGAAAGCCACATGCTCTAACGGGCCCATGTCCAGGTCCTTCCCAAACGCCAAGCCGAATGATGGGAAGTGGTGATATGAACTGACGAAGGGAAGGAGGTGTGGGGAAGGTCACACCAGGAAATCTTGAGTGTTTTCAGAGTGTTTTAGTTTCCGCCATGTTTTTGAAGCTTTTTTTGGTTCAATTCACAGTTGTTGGGAGTTATTTTGGTTTGAATAGAGCCAGCTGCACATACATTCATCAAACCAAGAGCCTTCATTTCCTATTTCTCCAGCGATGAAAAGGCTCCGTGAACGCTGAATATTAATGCCAGTGATCAAACGGAAGCGCGTGTAGTGGATGTAAGTGAACTGTAACAGAACAATTTGATAATAGAAAAAGTCTCTTGTCTCTCTTTCACTGTAGACCCTTAAATACTGTAAAAGGGTTTTTTTATTTAAAAAAATTAATTATTAATTAATATTATTTTTTTAAGTAAAAATCTTCTCAGTCTAATGGATTAGTTTATATATTCTCACTGCCTAGGTGACTCTCAAAATCTGAAAAAACACTAGCTTTTCAAATCTTTCAGTGTGTTAAACATTTCCTAATAAGTCGGATGTTAAAAATTACTTGGATAAAATATTTCGCGTTTACTTCCATTAAAGTGTTTATTAATAGTTAATAATTAATTTCATATTTAATTTATTTTTTTGATTGTCGTGAAGTCAGTGTTCGTGTCAGTGTTGGAGATGTAAGGTTTTGTTCCAGCAGCGAAGCTCATCTGTATCTGTCATAAAAGCAAAATCTCAGGACGAAACTATTGGAGGCTTGGCGAAACTAGACCTGCAGCTCAACCAGTCGGATCACTTTGCCTCCGTGAGACAAACGTACTTTCTGGCTTAAGTGTGGGGGTTTTTGGTTTTGCTTAACTGTGCTGTGGGTGTGTGTGTGGGGGGGCCTGGAAAATTTAATTACGTCCACTCACATTACAGCTGACAGACAATACCATTCCACCTGCCCTTCACATCCCTGCTGCTGTTCCTGCAGCTGTAGAATCGCAGAAGCTGCATTAAGCAGCTTTTCCTCTAGTCGACCTTGACACTTCAGGTCTCTGTTCAGTTTTATGTGCAATTTATCGTCTTGTTTACAAAATTCCTGTTCACCTCTGAAATGTGGACTTGAATAAAGACTTTGGATCACATTCAGACCACGTTTTTATTGAAGCAGTGCGGTCACGGTTCTGCGGTTACAGTTGATTCCTCGATTAAAAATTCATTTTAATTTGTGAATTAAATTTGCAGACCTGCAGAGAGGTACACATCCTATGTTTCCGCATATTTCTGCTGTTGAAACAACCTTGTGTTTTCACTCCCTGCCCCCTTTCTGATTTTACTCCCCTCACTTGTTAGCACTTCCCAATCACACGATACCACCAGCACTGGGAGGGTGAAGGATACTATGTGCTTCTTCCCAGTCGTGTAAAGTCAGCCAGTGCATCTTTTCGAACTGCCTAACTAACGCAACGTCATTGGACAACGTTTTGCATTTTGGGGAGAGTGCTGACTGCCAAATCTGCTATGTCCACTAACGGGCATCATGCTGAGCAATAGGGAGAGAAGGAGGGGTAATCCTGCCCACCCAGAAAGCAAGGCCAATTGATCGCTCATTGACTGGGACATAGATAGCTGCAGCTTCACCCGGGATCGAAGCAGTGACCAGCTGTGCCACTCAGGAGTTCTTTTTTTTATTTTTTTTTACATACATTGAAAAAACTTAAAATAAAAAATGTAAGTACTTTAAATTTATGTGGAAAGAAATATGGAAGTTAGAATAACAAAAATAAATAAATAAATAATCAATTTATGTAAAATAATTTTTTTTTAAATAAAATACAAAAAATTCAATAAAAAAATTCAAATACAAAAAAGCCTAAAATATAATACAAAAAAATTCAAATACAAAAATAAAAACGTAAATAGTTAAGATATTTCAAAATACAACATTGTGTTCCAGCAACTACAATATCTTCTTGCAGCTTTTAAAACGTGCTTACACATGCTGCAGAATACATTTATTTTTACTTCATGCTAAAGGCTCATGGGAACATTATACTGAAGGCTAAGGGCTGCACTCAGTTAAAAAGAGTTTTTCTTTTTCCAGTGAAGTATTTTTTGCTAGTTTTTTTTAACAGTTTGGTATTGTTCAGTTAAGGCTGTTTATTCAATGTTTTATCATGATTATTTGCTGAATCATCGGATTGCTAAATAGATGACGAATGCATAACGACTGCTTTGGGTGTTCGAGTACATCAGGGCTGAGCAGGTGTTTCACCTCCACCTCCCATCACCCCCACCTATCATCATGAGAAAACGCTTAGCTTGCTCATAGACCCACCCACTGCTGTTCTTCAGTCAGAAATACACAGCACTACAGACGGAATTTCCAATTGACTTTACACCGACAAGCCACGTCATTAAATAAAATGTGTGAAAGATCAGGAGAAGCCAGCAGCCTGGCATCGAACAACGAGGAACGATTGTGAAGGTTCAGGTTGTTTCATTTATTGCATTATATTTATATAATTAATTTATTAATTTAGTTTTGCTCACACACACACTGCCTTCTAGATTTTATGTGTTGGTTTCCAAGCCCTAATGATCATAACAACCAAGAAACACCGTGGTTTCAGCTGTTTTGATGCGGACGTTTTAAGGAATGGGTTTCAGCAGTCATAATGTCATTTATTTCCCCCATTCGTTTGTTTTTGAGTTAGGAAAGTCTGTTGTGCCTTTTCTACCCAAACTACCCAAATGTCAAAGTACTGTGTGCAGTCAAAAGCCACAGCAAGCCTGGGCAACAGAATTGCTGTTGTTCTTCAGCAGCATGTGTAGACGTAGCCATTTCCTTAGAGCAGATAAGGTCATAACAGGAAAGCTGGTGAACCTCGCTATCCGAAAATAATCAGTTATATTAAACAACGCGACCAGCTCTGCATGCTTCAAAAAATAACGTCATGTTGATTGGGATGAGGGTTGTGGTGGCCTAGTGGTTCGAGACTTGCCCTTGTGACCAGAGGCTCGCACATCCAAGTCCTGGCCACATACCACTGAAGTTCTCTTGAGTAAGGAACCGTCCTGCTACACTGCTACCCGGGCGTTGTTGATCGCTGCCTGCTGCTCCACGTGTGTATGGGTTAAATGCAGAGTTCACATTTCATTGTGGTGCACTGTGTGTAATAGGGTGTGTTCACAGTGGTGTGATGTCTCATTCTTTTGAACGTTTGGTTCTCCGTTTGAGTCCTGGTTCATCCAGCTTTAGATGAATTTGCCCAAACGTTTTTGGAAGAAATGAAGTTTTTTTTCTTCTTTTACAGACATTGTTGCCAATATTAAGTTAAAATTAATTCACATGCACAGCATTATCAATGTTTTTTTTTTTATGAGCTCATTCAGCGACAACCTCTTTCAGCATATCAGCCAACCGCTCACTCATGTCCCTCATAAACTGGATGTGTTTGATACATGGCAAAGTCCCATGGTGTGCTGTTACTGTAACTGTCCTATTGTTGCTTTAGAAGCCCAGCTAGGCTGTTTGTTATCGTCACAATGAATGATGCCTCTCCTGTAGAACCCTGAAACTTAACCAAAATTGGAATTCCACAATTTGGTCCTATTTAACCTTGCCTGGAAAACCGTGGCTCTAGCACATTTAACCTCGTTTAGAGTAACATGCCATGTTTCTAGATTCGCAGACTCTACAAATGGTTGCATAGTCTGCACAGTCTATCACAGCATAGAGCACTCACTCTGTGGGAGCCAAAAAACCCCAACTGTGGTTCCACTTTTTTGATTTTAGTTTCAGTTCAGAATCAGTACATCACTAGGTCGCATAAATGTAGTCCACGAGGCACTGTACGCTGTACGAGGACTGGAGGTTGGGAGGCCCTCTCTGTGCTTTCAGCTAAAATGTTCATGACCTTCATTAACCAGAAACCTATGTATGTTTTTTGTCTTTTTAGCCGCCTGCATCTCAATAAGAAGACCACTGATAAGCAGCCATACAGCAAACTTGCTGGGGTCTCGTTACTGAAGCCACTGAAAGGAGTGGACCCCAATTTAGTAAGCAACCTTGAGACGTTCTTCGAGCTGGACTACCCCAAGGTATGGTGACCTGCAGTATGCACAGACCCACAGGCCATTCAGATGAACTTAATGAACAAGAAAAACTAATCTCCAGATAATTGCACTGTTCGCTTAGGGTTTGTCACTATTACCCATTTGTCTGTTGGTGCTGCCCTTTATTGAGATTGCACAACTGGACACTTCTAGTTGAGTTCTTTTATGTTTTGAGTTCGAAAAACCCTGTTTTTGTTTAATGATGCCACCATTCACACTGCTACAATCCACCAGAGGGATTTGTATGGTCGTATGGCACTTGAACTCAAGCGCTCTCCCACTGTTGCTTTGACAAGCTCCTCAGGTTCCTCAGGGGACAGGCTAAACGGTGCCCAAGCAAACAGCATTCATGATGTTCCCACTGCTCTGTGACTCATTGTTGCTGGGTTACACCACTGAGATTAAGGGGTAGTATCGCTTGGCTCTGAGCATCAGAATATTACGTGCCACCCTGTGATGTAGCACATGAGTCTGCCTTATGCTGGGTGGTGCCCGTATTCTGGTAGCAGTTTCGCACAACAGTGTTAATTTTCATGTCGTATATTGCTATTCCATCACGCTAAGACTGCTGAACACAGTGCACTGTTTACACTTTCACACGCTTTCTCTTACATTTAATTTTTCATAATTTCATCATCGTTTTAGATGTTACAGGGTCTGAAATATGTGTTTCAGAAGAAAATTATGTTTATATACAATCATGTCTTTATCAACACCCAGAATACTTAGAAGGGGAAGAAAAAAATGATGAATACAATTGACTTCATTATTTAAGCAAAATTGGGTCTCGAGGGTTTCGCTTACTTTCATGATGTCATAATATGATTTTTCTATTTATCTCTGTTGCTATATTTAAAAAAATAACCTCGTCAAACTGAATACAAATTATTATTATTATTATTTTTATTATTATTATTATTATTATTATTATTAGCGTTTCATATACCACGTTGTACTAGGTCAGATTAAACAGAACTAATCATGAAGTATGGCAGTGGTGGTGCTGGAGCAGTGGGCAGCGGTTGGGGAGATGCCCATGTGTTCTGAAGGTTCACTGAGGTTCCTGTGAGTAAGGTACTATCTCCAAGCACTGCTCCCCAGGCGCCTCCCACTGCTCCTACATAGATGGGTTAAATGCTGAGGTCACAATTTGTTATTATTTCGGACTTTAAATACTAACTATATCCGTGATGTGCTTTAAAAATCTCACTTTTTGACATAACCGATCATGACTGTGACAGAGTAATATAGCTCAGCCTTTAGCGGAACACTCCCTTTAAATGTAGCTTTTTAAGAACTTCCTTTAACAAACTGCACCTGTACTTGACAATAATTTTACGAATGCAAATGTAATATGACCAAATAGATTTGATCTATAGAAAATATGGATGAAAAAAATGACAGTGCTAGTGAATTTTTTTTTTTTTTTTTTTTAGTTATTGCCCGGCCATTTTTGTCCGATGATGTCTAAGAGCCCATGAACCTTCTCCTACAGTCTCAGGAGCAATTTGTTAAGAAATCCTTTATTAAGAAACACTGCTGTAACTATTACACACCCTGGAATAGTGTGATTGTTGTAACTTATGAGTGGAAATGTTCATGAAACATCTGAACGTGAGACGTGTTCGAAAAAAAAAAGATCTCGCACTGCTGTAGGGTCGTTATGGGTGTGAGAAGTTGTGCAATCATGGGACAGTATTCATGCTATAATTGCTTTAATGTTGATGTGGGTGTGGTTACCACGGTTGCTGTGTTCTGATATGCTACACAGTGTTACAATATAGAGCTGCAGGGTTTAGCTAAACCACAGTGTTTGCTCTCGACCTGGCACTGCTGCAGCAGAATTTGCTTTGCCCTTTTCTGTATTTGAATAGGTGCAATGCAAAATATTTTCCTTGCAAATGCATTTGTTAGCTTATCTCAGCTGGCACCAAAGCACACCATTGGTTTGTCCACTTGCCCATTTTGAAGGGCACCTGCTCTCAAAATGTAGCATACAACCGTGCCTGTGTAACACTGCGTATACTGTCCAAGGGAGGAGCTATGCTTTAATTTAACATAATAATAAATTATTTATTATATTATTCAACACTTTGCCTGGGTTTTGGGTTTGGGCCGACGCGGAGTACCGTTCCAATACCTGGGCTATAGGTTTGGGCCGATGCTGAGTACTAATCCGATACCTGGGTGTTAGGTTTGGGCAGATGCGTAGTATCGATCCGATACCTGGACTTTGGGTTTGGGCTGATGCGAAGTACTGATCCCGTACTTGGACTTTGCGGAGTACCGATCTGATACCTGGGCTTTGGGTTTGGGCCGCTGCGGAGTACCGATCCGATACCTGGGCTTTGGGTTTGGGCCGATGTGGAGTACCGATCCGATACCAGTGTTTAATTAATAAGCTGTAAGTCTCACAGTGTGTAAGAGTATGTGAGGCAAAATCAGACTTGACTTTAACGTTGCTTTCCTAACTTCATAAAACAAAATCTAACAAACACATATATACTTACTAACTAAAAATGTGTTATTTAAACAATAATCATGCACCAGCAAAAAAAGAGCCAGTATCGGACCAATATCCAAGACCAGTATCAGATCAGTGCAGCTCTGTCTTAAGGGTTTGTAGCAGAATCCTCAGATATTGCATGTTTATCCCAGGAGCTGGAAATCAGTAACACCTATTTTTAAAACTGAGCTTCTGTTTCTAAATGTAGTACGATGCTATGGATTTATTGCTCATGCATCTGATGAGCAGTGTTGGCAGGTGCAAGGTCAAACTCCCATTAAAGCTCTTTTTATACCGATGTGTTTCCCAATGTTGCATGGGTAGAAGTGGAATCTCCATCTTCCTTACTAAAGCTAGTACTCAGCGTGTGAGTTATGAGGTGACGACAAGAGCAGCTGACTTATTTCTAGCAACTTGTAAAGGGGCTCTGCACTGTCTCATAGAACATCTTTTCTCCTGTTGTTCCACAGCTTTAGAGTTTTACAGTGATTAATCTAATAATGATCATTTACCAGCCAATCCTGACATTTTCCCCAAATAAACACACACGAACACACATCCACAGCTGAATGTGTGCATTAGCTGTGCTGTGTTGGGTTTCTGTGGTACACTTCCACAGATGGGCTTTCTGCTTCATTTAGTCTTCGTCAGGCAGCTGGCTGAGCAGCTCTGATGCTGATTCAGAGAGACCCAGACTTCCTCATCCTCATCCTCCTCCTCCTCCTGCTCCTGCTTCATCTGCTGCCACTGTCGGCTGGATTGGGAGTGGCTGTGTGTGTAGAGCTTTATTCAGGCTTGAAAACTTGAACCAAACCCAAACACAGCCCTAGGGCTGACCTGACTATAGCCCTGCAAAAAAATGTCTGGACCCGACTGCGCACACGCAATAAACCCGCCTGGACCCGACTGCGCACACGCAAAAAAAAACGTCTGGACCCGACTGCGCACACGCAAAAAAAACGTCTGGACCCGACTGCACACACGCCAAAAAAATGTCTGGACCCGACTGCGCACACGCAATAAACCCGTCTGGACCCGCCTGCACACACGCCAAAGAAAAACGTCTGGACCCGACTGCGCACACACACACACACACACAAACAAAAAAACCGCCTGGACCCGACTGTGCACACACACACACACACACAAAAAAAAACGTCTGGACCTGACTGCGCACACACACACACACACAAAAAACCGCCTGGACCCGACTGCGCACACGCCAAAAGAAAGTCTGGACCCGACTGCGCAAACGCAAAAAAAACGTCTGGACCCGACTGCACACTCGCCAAAAAAAACGTCTGGACCCGACTGCGCACACGCCAAAAAAAACGTCTGGACCCGACTGCGCACACGCCAAAAAAAACGTCTGGACCCGACTGCACACTCGCCAAAAAAAACGTCTGGACCCGACTGCGCACACGACAAAAAAAGGTCTGGACTCGACTGCGCACACGCCAAAAAAACGTCTGGACTCGACTGCGCACACGCAAAACACCCATCTGGACCCGACTGTCTAAATGTATATCTGCAGTATTTGGCAGATGCTTCTGTTAAGAGTGACTAAATGACTGATTCAGAATTTTCTGATTCCAATTGTGGCTCATTAGAATTGTTTGTCTGACTATTAGGGTTAGGGTTACATTCTTGAATATAAGGAGTCTGTGCTCGTGTTGGGGCTATTGAGGGTCCGTAAGATGAATGACCTGCTAATTAATTACTGATCTTTCTTTTAACTTCCTCCGATTATGTTCAGTAATGAGCACATACACCTTAAAACGAAGAAAAGCACATAAGCTTTTGCTAAATGGCTCGTCTTTAACTTCAGACTTTCTTAAATAGGACTAAACCAGCAGGAAGCAGTGCAGGGTAGAACGCAGTGCAAGCTCTTCCATCAATCACTGTCAAAGCTCCTCATACTGGAAACTTTCACAACTCACAAGTCTCTTCCTCCTCTTCAGGTAAAATTATTATTTTTTTGATTCTCACTAACTGGAACCACATTTCAGTGGTTTCCCTGCCTCCAGATCCCAGCCCAGGTAAGGTGGGATGTAGAATTTAGTTTGCGAGATGAATGACCTGCTTATGAATTACTGATCGTAACCTGAGGAAGTTAAAAGAAAGATCAAATCAAGTTAATGTACCATCCTATCAAACGAAACTAAATCAGAAATCGGTCTAGTCCAGCCGCGGCGGAGTTGTTTTCTTCTAAAAAAAAAAAGCAGAAACGGAGCCCAGGGGTCTGCAATTACAAAGAGGAAATGAAGCCACTTTCAGTAGTGTTCTCTTCTCAAAATAAACAGCCTATTCATGAGACTCCTCTGATTCTTCGCCGCATTCTCTGTTTTATCTCGTCTCATCTCAGATCTGTAAGGCTGCAGGCCTGTGGGATATTTGTGCTATTAGTAGTCCAGGCATGTTGACTGGAACATGGCTCATCACTTGGGTATGTCCTGCCCAGCTTCCTATACATTACCAGCATCCTAAAAATCTCTTGTAGTGAATTGCTCTGATTGGTTATGAATTTCCTGTTGATTGACACTGATGCTGATAAACAATTTGAAAGGGGCCTAAAGTGGTTCCTGGTACCACCTGGTGCCTGTAATGGTGTATTTGGCTTCTGTTGCTGTAAGGAAACAGCATTATTTTGCCCATAATGCAAACACTCTTCTGTAACTCTGGGGAATATACGCCATGGCTCTGGTTGGAGAAGTGAGAGGAAGTGTTGTGACTTTTTGATGTCACCTGTGGCCTCTGAAATGGCACAACTACAGTATGCAAAACGAGTGGTGAAGCAGTCATATGAAAGGGCACGTGTCTATACACTCCGCACATGATTCGCCTACGGTACTGGGTTCCGTCGTCCATAATGGCTGCAACGAATCAATCATTTTTTAATACATTTGATCATAAAATTGTATTTCATGAAAAAGCCACTGAAAGCCACATCTTACTACACTTGGGAATCCACAGAGCACTGTGAGCATAAGACATAAATCAAGCAACTGTTTGGGCAGTTTGAGATGATGTTCCTCACCATCCATAGGCATCATCTATGCTGGGGACGCTATGGACATGTCCTCATCACCGTTTTGAGCGTAATGCTGAGGGAAATTACGGCCTGTGTCTACATACTTACTGATTGGTCGAGCGAAACTGTGTGCATGTCTGAGTTTGAGGAAGCAGCGTTAACATCTGCCTCTATACCCAAACTCTCCCTTTATCATGAAAGATCTTGCGTGTTGAACTAATTCCTGTTGAGAGTAGTTGGCGGGCGGCACGGTGGTGCAGTGGTTAGCACTGTCGCCTCACAGTGAGAAGGGCCTGGGTTCGATCCCCGGGTTGGCCACAG
>JBBPDA010157511.1:0-18848 GCA_037974385.1 Arnoldichthys spilopterus | reverse complement strand
GCTATCAACAGCGCCCGGGGAGCAGTGTAGTGGGACGGTACCTTGCTCAAGGGTACCTCAGTAGTGCCCGGGCCGGGCCAGAATCTGGTGGGACTGCATGCCAGAGGAAAATGCAATATAATGAAAGTCTAAAAGAGAAGGATTTGAAAACCATCAAAGAACCACAACGCTAAATGTGTTTGAAATCAGTGGGCGAGTCAAACTGCTTTGGTCAAAAAGGATGGCCACCTCTGGTTCTTACCTTTTGAGGGGACACATGCTGCCTCTCTGGGTTACAGGAGCTGAGAGGGGACAAAAGAAGAGCATTGTTGTATTGTTAGTAACTGTTAAAAATCAGCTGATGGAAACTACAATACCTCCATATAGCTCTGGTCAGAAGTGCAGACACCAACTCTCAACCCTGATCTACCTACCTGCAGAGATCATTTCCATCTAAAGTCCAGCACACTGTGATCTGAATTGTTGGTTTCAGAATGATGAGATGGTTCAAGGGCTGTTTGATAGATATGGACTAGTTTTGGAATGAAGAATAAGATTCCAACAGTTGTGCCCACTTTATTCCCACATCCTGTAATACTTTAATGACACTACAGGCAGATTTGACAGTTTTGGTCCCACTCACAGATTTGTGGACTGCATTTATAACTTATCCTTTCTTGAGCTGTAAAATTAAAAAGAAAATGACAAAACTAAACATAAATATGTTTATTTCAGCATGCTTAGGTAATTTGTGTTCACCCAGATTTATATTCCAACCTCATGTTCTCTCCAATTAAGGCTTAGAACGCCCACATTTACACATATCACGTGTCATATTTGTCAGGTGGGCGTCCAGGCCCCGCCCCCACAGCTGAGCCGGGCTACGCGCACAGCTGTGGGCAATTAGCCAAAGGTTTAAAGGGTGTTCATGGACATTCCACCTTGTCCAACATTGTTTGTGCATGTCACAACTGTTATGGTCCATGTCCTTGTGTGTGTCCCCCTTTAAGTTTAGTCAGTCCTGCGTGCGTTTGCTGCCAAACCCATCTGGATCGTGACAATATTTCACTAAAAAGCTTGTTTCCTGCAGGACCTGATGAGAATACTTTGATTTCTGCTGCATTAATGACAAG
The DNA here is from genome assembly GCA_037974385.1 of Arnoldichthys spilopterus. Classification (NCBI taxonomy): domain Eukaryota; kingdom Metazoa; phylum Chordata; class Actinopteri; order Characiformes; family Lepidarchidae; genus Arnoldichthys; species Arnoldichthys spilopterus. Next base: position 17,736 of record JBBPDA010157511.1, on the reverse strand, counting down.
ATTCACAGCATCTCACTGCCTGATGTGCTTCTGAGGCCCATTTTTTAAATTATTCAAACTGTTTTCTTCCAAAATCTCAGCTTCTACAATTCCTGTATTAATTAATAAAACTGAACATTTTCATTCCTTACTTAAGGATTTTACTGAAGTTTTACTAATATATTTCTGCAAAATTTTGTACTAAAATGACTAGATTATGAAGTATTTTATAATATCAGTGCATAATGTTTTCTGGATTAAACAATAAAATAAAGAGGTTTTAATAATCTCCTCTGTATTACAATGAAATATTTATTCTGATTAAAATGTTAAACTTTTCAGAATTTTAACCTACAAAAAAAACATTTATAACTACTTATTTCATTCATTTTTTTCATATTGTTTATACTGCAAGACAGATACAGCCATAAAATCTTAAAGTCTTAAACTTTTATTTTTTTCCAATCTTTGCCAGTGCTAATTTCTCATGTAGTGCTGCGCTAGTAGAAACCTTACCCACTGCAAGCTTGATGCTAGCAAAGAACTACAGCATGAAGTACTGCATTTATTGTCTGTTCTAGGTTAAATCTGTTATAGCACAGAATAGGCTTGTAAAGTTCAATTTTGTAGTAACTATTTTACTAAACGCTTGAACTAAAAGTCTGTGTTAGCTTAACAGCTTTCTGCTAACTTTGCTGTAGCCAGGGTGGGTCCCACAGTATACCCTAATATTATAAGATATATAGAATGTACCTATATTAATAATATATGTTTAGCAGATTAGCACACAACATATTAACATACTATACCATACTACATCATGCATCTCTGAAGGCTATGTTAGAACTACTTTAGAAGGACACACTCTTCCAACTTGGGCATACTGTATGCCATGTAGGACCCTGGTATGCTGGTGGAAATGTAGCAGACACAACTAAATGGGATTTGAAGAAATCCAGCATTTTAGTTCACTCATCTTAAGTGATGGCATTCTTTAAAAGGGCTGTCTTGTCTCCTCATATGAGTGTGAACTCGGCTTAACACAGCCTTTGTTATTTGGGGTTTTGCAAAGACATTTTTATCTGAATCAGGTATTCTACATCAGGAGCAGGACTGATGACCACTTAATTACAACAGTGGCTGTTTCTCAGCACCAAGAACATGAATAAGAAACGTGCATCCCTGATAAGACACTTCCTGCCGAATGAATGTGTAAGATTAAGCATTTTTGCCAAATTAACATGTAAGCATAACAGTACAAAAACACGAGAACAGAGAAGATACACGAGAGACTTGGAGATGGTAGTGCTAGCTAACAGAATACTTCAGAGTGAGGGCAAATGCAGAGGAAAATGCCCTCCTTTAGAACCTTTACTGTAGGTACTGTTCTTTAATGTATTAGACAATGATGCATAAACCTTCCTACAGCATATTTTAAAATAAATTATTAGACATTATATATACAGTATACAGTAAATAGAATGAACAAATTAAGGTCAACAGAAATACTTGAAATGTCAATTGTGTTCAATAATTATTGCTAAATACATGTTATTAAATAATTATTTAATAACATAATTATATTATGTAGACTTGTATATTATTATTATTATTATTATTATTATTATTATCAGTGAGAATAATATTCCGACAAAGTAATTGCATTAAACATGTAGGTGGTAAAATCTACCTAAACAACAAAAATTGTTGCCTAAGCTAACAAACACTATAGTCACTATATAATCAGTAAAACTGCAGGGAGCAACTTTGTGTCTTTCTGATGAAAGTAATATTTTTTGACCAGTTTTCTAAAGAGAGTCTTTTGTCCAATTTCTTTACCCCAAAAGTCCAACCTTACACTTTCACTTGAAACGAAAAAGAAAAAAAAGAACAAAAGCACAAAAAAGGTTATGAATGACTAATAAGAGGCTTACTGGTGAGTCATCAGCCACTTCATGCAACCTTGGAGTTAGAATTGAATCAATTCTGGGTATGTTAGCCTTTCAAGGGTACTTTTTAACAACTGGAAATAAACTACTGCAGCATCAGATGACATTATACAAGATTTTTAGAACACACAGAAACGCACACTGAGAAACACACACTAATGTACAGGGCAAAATGCATTGTGGCTGCAATATGTGCTCACAATGCATATAAAATTAACACCTAATTTACTAGGAATGCATACTATGCATAGATTCACCCATTAAGCGTGAGCTTATATAGTACAGGGTTCAAGAAGCACACATGTCTATCTAATCCCCAGAGATTTAACTGTTTTATTCTAATGGTAAACAGTGTTTCTCATCGCGGCCCCCCTGTACACTTCTTCTCCTTGTCTCCTACAACCAGATCGCCCATCACTGGGCCCTGCTTATCCTCAGATAACTAGTCCCAGACTAGTTCAGCTACCACACATATGTTATGCTAGATATGTTGCTCCAAGCTATAGTATTTTAGCTGATGCCGCCTCCTTAAACTGAGACTTTTTGAGAAGTTTTCATTTGTTTGTTATTGCTATCTGGCATTAACCAGAGGAGGATGGGTTCCCCTTCTGACTCTTGGTTCCTCCCAAAGTTTCTTCCTACAGCTTATGGAGTATTTAATTGCCTCTTTTGCCTTTGGTTTGCTCATTAAGGGCTCAGACCCGGGTTCCATAAAGCTGCTTTGTCACAATGTCAGCTGTAAAAAGCGAAATAAATATAATATAGAAATAAATTTGACTTGACTCTTTCAGCACAGACTAAAGAGTTGTGTCTCTGCTGTTTAACTGCTGTGTCAGCTGTTATTGTCAATGTCAAGTCAAGTCAAGTTTTTTTATCGCACTTTTTTGAAACTGACATTCTCATAAAGCAGCTTTACAGAATCTGGGTCCAAGACCCTAATGAGCAAGCTTCTAAATCTGTGGAATATGTAATCGCACACACATGTAATATCAACCCAAACTAAACATAGAGATAGAGAAAAATGTGGACTGTCTGGAGAACCTCTAGAAGTTCAATGTTAAAAAAAACCTAGTCAATTTATATATATGACCATATTACAGCCTCTCTTTGATTAATAGAACAGGCTGTTGTTACTATGCCTTTAAGACTAATTTATATAAAAATGACCTCTGTTCTGACTGGCTGCCCTATCCTGCACCTTCCAAAAGCAGTCAGGACTCTTTATAACGTCATCATGAATGGGCAGAGCTGCTGTTGCTTAAATATGTGGATATATTTTTAAATGTGTGACATTACGAGAACAGGGAATTGAGAAAGATTGACCATATGCACTGGGGTGTGAAGCATATGTCCTGAAATTTTAACAGTGTTTATACATCACTTAATCCCTTTCGTTTAAAAAAGAAGTGAGGAAAATTCGGTTTTCAAAGATATGGGCCCCTTAAGGGTATGTACAACCCAAGAACCTTTTAAGAGCATTTATTTTTTAGAACGCAGGACTGGAGGCATTACGTTAGAGCAGTGGTCCTGGAGTATTCCTGCCCTTCATTCTGTTTTTGCTGCTGTAACAGCTAGTCACCTAATTAACAAGCCATGTGTGTATGTTGGAGCAAGAGGAACACTTCAATATACAGGATGTCATCATTCCAATTCAGCAGAAGTGGCTGAATAATACTTGTTTAATCAGTTGATCCACATAGTATTGATGATGTGAGCTCCTGCGTGGATGAACTGAATCCACTTTGCAGACAAAACTAGTGACCCCTGCTTTAGGACCAGGCCTGCAAACCAGCAACCTGCTCAAAAGTGCTGGACTTTATTTAGTGCTGAAATATTTATGATCAGTAGAGGGCAGCAGCACTCTCAGTAAATTGAACTCATTCTATATAACAGCATGGTAAACAGGTATAAAACAGGGTGCATCTGCCAGTAGGCTTTAGGACCACCACGATCACGACTGCGGTACTGCATCGGTTCTACCACCATCAGTGCAGGATGCCTTTCTTCAACAGTTAACCAGCACTGAACAGACAAAGTGTGATGGAACAAGAGCTCTGTCTACATCAGGGGTGGGTAACTCCGGTCCTGGAGGGATGGGGTCCAGCACAGTTTGTTGATTTCCTTGCTCCAACACAGCTGGTGCAACTCACCTGTTAATTGCCAGGTATAGCAAGTGCATTTGAAGAGGGGAACCACCCAACTGTGAATACCCCCCACCCCCCACCCCCGCCCGGTAGAAAGTCACAAGTGCTTCAGAGCATTTAGGCCTTGCGATAAAAGATAGGGGTACATACAGAGTAAAGAAAGAGACAAAGACAGGCAGAGAAAGAGCGTCAGACAGACAAACTGACACAGAGAACAGAGAGAGAGACAGATGAGGTAAACGCATATTTTTAGCCTCTTACGTCTTCGGAGTGCCAGAAAGAGCAGGATGCGTCTCTGAGTAGCTTTCAATAATGCATCAGCGTATGCTCTATAAAACTCACACTCTCTCTTTTTCCTCCGCTCTCAAACACACACACATTCACGGGTGTACACTCAGACACACACAGGCATGCACACCCTGAGAGATTTAGTGGCCGTATACAGTATTCATGTGTATGGCCTCTGTAAAGCTCAGGACAGAGAAATATTTCTGTCCTGCGCAAACATGTGTGTGTGTGTGAGGGAGAGAGAGAGAGAAAGAGGGTCTGAAAGTGCGTGTCAGAAAGTTTGCGAGAAAGGAAGAGAGAGGTTATTGCGGACATGGGTGTGTATGGTGAGTCCAAGTTTGTGTGTTAGAGAGTGTAATGCCTCAGTGTGTTAATGTCTTTCAGGTTTTTGTGTAATTGCATGTAGGTGGGGTTGCTTACCTGAGTTAAAGTGAGAGTAAACACATGCTGCCTCATGCTGGGTGAATGAAAGACAGACTCCACAGGATTCTCCTGAAAGATGAATAGTGTTTTAATCACATGCACAAACACACACACACACATGCGCGCACACACACACACACAGAGACTTAACACAGACTTAATCATTTTCTCTTATGCCAAATCACCAGCATATAAATCCAAACATCTGCATTCACTGGCCACTTTACTGGAAACACTATTTCCACTCACTGGCCATTTTATTAGAAATGCTGTGCTTCCACTCACTGACCCTTTTATGAGAAACAGTGTGCTTCCACTCACTGGCCACTTTATTAGAAACAGTGTGCTTCCACTCACTGGCCACATTATTAGAAATGCTGTACTTTCACTTACTGGCCACTTTATTAGAAATGCTATGCTTCCACTCACTGGCCACTTTATTAGAAACAGTGTGCTTCCACTCACTGGCCACTTTATTAGAAACAGTGTGCTTCCACTCACTGGCCCCATTATTAGAAACACTGTGCTTCTGCTCACTGGCCATTTTATTAGAAACAGTATGCTTCCACTCACTGGCCACTTTATTAGAAACACTGTGCTTCCACTCACTGGCCATTTTATTAGAAACTGTCACGTTCGGAAGAAGCTTGGATCCATATGCACACTCAACAACATCTTTATGGGAACAAACAGGAATGCTAGGCTAGGGCTAAAGCTAGGTCTAAGGGAGAAAAGCAAAGGTCGATACACAACCGAGGCTACGAGTGCTAAGGCTACTAAGAGTTTACTAAGGCTATGAATATGGCTAGGGATACTGCATAGTAACAAACAGTAAGCTTCGCACCCTACTTGTGTTGGGTGCAAGCTTATGTAATGTCCCTAATTAGTCCTTTCATAAACGCCACCTGGGCGAGGCTGGGCGTGGGAGCCACTTCCGGGGTGACGAACCCCGACCTCCAGGTGGCAGCACCTCTCCCTAGACTCCATTACGTTACGGAAACAGTGTGCTTCCAATTACTGGCCACTTTATTAGAAAGGCTGTGCTTACACTAACTGGCCACTTTATTAGAAACACTGTGCTTTCACTGAATGTATTTTTTAAATGCATATACTGTAACAAAAACAAATTTAAAATGTGATGCCTGCAACACACTCAAAGTTGGGATAGAGTCACTTCTGCCACTATTTTACATCACCCTTTCACATCAAACTTTCAAACTGTAATGCATGGCTTCCTGATTAATCGGGGAACAAACATTAGTCATCCATCAACAAAGGAAAGATATAGGGAACACTCATCTTACGACAACGGAAAGAGGTTCACTCCACCAGTTATTGCTGTGGTGTGGTACAATAATGTTGACTGGAACTGTGTGTTATGGTCTGATGAAGCACAAATTGAACTTCTTAACAGTAAACACTCAAGTTAAGTTTGGTGTAAAAAAGAAGGATGGCTGTAATCAAAAGAACCTTACCCCAGCTGCAAAATATGGTGGAAGTTCTGTGATGTTATGGGGCTGATGTTCCTCCAAACTTTGGAGGAAACCTTCTAAGGGCCCTGCAATCCTTGTTAGGGTACATTGTATCATGGAGTCCATGAAATAACAGGGTATTTTAAATCGAAACCTGGCTGCTTCTGCTGGGTCATCATTGGATCTTCCAGCCTGAACCAAAGCATATATCCAAATCAGCATAAAATGGTTAACTGACCACAAAATCAAGAGATTTTGTGAAGAGGAATATTTTTAGATGCCCTGCTTTGTATTCTTTGTTTTCATTGGCAAAAGTAAGTTGTACAAAGTATTAAATGTAGGCATGTCAAAAACTGTGGCATGTATTTTTGTTAAAATAAAATTATTTCTTAATGAGGCATTTATCTTTTTTTTTAATTTATGTAAATTATAGTCTATATTTTTCTCTTTTTGTTAGTTAAGCTAGTCAAGCTTAGATCAAGATCTACTTCAACAAAAGCTGGATTTTTTTCTAACCCCTTGTGCTACTCTTCAAGCGGTGCCAATAATTGTGGCGGGCCCTGTATATGTATATAAAAAGAAAATAAATGCTGTCAAAGTGAATGTGAACCTTATTGTCATCTCAACTATATTCATGTACACAGAGAGACGAACAGGTAGGTCCACAGTGTGTACACATACACAGTGCAAATTACAAAGCAAGACACTGTGCTTATACGTCTAGGACAACGCAGATGACTCGTTAAATGATGTTTATGACCAAACCTGCCTAATTACATGGACCACATTGTACAGTATGTGTTATATGTGCAGTACAGTTACTAATGGTAATTTAGACTGGACTTGAGTAGCAGCATGAATTTACAGTGTGTATAAGTGTAAATAACTAGAATTGATCAGTTACAAAAAACAGGGAGGATTCTTCTTATTACAACCATGAGAATGTGCGGTGTGCATGCTTAGAGGTCAGTGAGTGACTGCAAAACTTTTGAATAAGTTCTGTATAAGAGGGTTATGGACACTTTTATTTGCAAAAATGAAAGGGTGCTCTCTGAGTTTTGCACGGTGCGGTTTGTGTTTCTGATAAAATGGACATTGAGTTGAGTTCCAATATAGATAACTCCATTCTTTGCTACCCCCAGTCTTAAGAGCTTTCTGTTATGGTCCAGGGCTTCAGTCTGGCATTGAGCAAGTGAATGCTTGTTACCATTGGTTAATCAATGAGCAAGTTGTAAAACCAAGAACATCTTAATGTACCGCCTTCCCTGCCTGGGGCTCAACTCTACACAGCCATGTTTTTGAGGCAAATGCACTATGGTTTGCACCACTGGGTAGGGTAAAGGTGTTCTGTGAGACTAGACGAGTTAAGATGCCCTCATCAAAAAGTGGTGGAAAATATGACACAGCCAGAAGTGGTGGGGTAAACCGTTTCCCACTGTAAACACAGTGCAATGTTTTCTTGCATACGTTGTTAGTGTAGCTCGCCTAATGTTAGAGGTGAGCTACACTAGGCCAACCCTAGGGGCTAATGGTAAGGGCAGATCTTATTGGAAGCCTGCTTCCCACTGGCCACAAGCCTCAAGGAATTCCTTTGGCACTCCCGGACATTTCCGCTTTCTTCATTCACAGACATTCCGGTAAGATGGTGGCGCGGCAGCAGCATGCAGCGGCCTCTCCGGACCAAAATGGTGCTAGTATGTACTATTTTGTGTCTTAGTGTGACCAAACTCGGTAAATGGACACCAGATCGACAAGTGTCAGAGTCTATCATTGCCAGACACTGTTGTTGTACAGAGATGACTCCAAATTTCATGTCAAATTTTCATGCCCCCAGTCTTCGGCTCCTGGTGCCGCTGGCCGGAGGATGTGCTCGCAGAAGTGGTGTGCGAGGACAAAGAAGCAGGGCAAGAGGCTAATTGCTAACGCTAGCCGACCGGCTCTCCCATCCATTCTGCTCTCAAATGTACGCTCCCTGGACAATAGACTGGACAGCATTCGGCTATGGCAGGCTACCCAGCGTGAGTTTCAGGACTGTTGTGTGTATGTTCTACAGAGGGACCATTGAGAGAATCCTGAGTAGCTGCATCACTGTCTGGTTCGGAAATTGCACCCTCATGGAGCGCAAGGCCCTGCAGCGGATAGTAAGGTCAGCTGAAAAGATCATTGGGGTCTCTCTCCCCTCCATCGTGGACATTTACAATACGCGCTGCATCCGCAAAGCCACCAGGATTGTGGATGATCCAACTCACCCCTTACACAAACTGTTCACCCTCCTGCCATCTGTAAGAAGGTAAAGAAGCATTCGGGCCTTCACTACTAGAATATGCAATAGTTTCTTCCCACACGTAATAAGGCTCATAAACACTTAGGGAATATCAGCACACACACTCTTAACTAGTCCTTAACTTATATTTATTACTTATATTGTACTTATGCTGCTACATTCTTTCTGGTCCTGTTTCATTGGTTACAATCACAGTGTTGTATTTTTGCACATCCTGCTACCTCACACCTGGTGGTCCTATAACTGCACTGGTAATTGTTGCACTGTCTTGTTTTGGACCTGTCTGTCTTTGCACTGTCTTTGCATTGTCCTGCAATGTTTGCACATCCTTGCACACAATGTACTTTATGTTGTTAGTTGTGTAGTGTTTGTGGTCCTGTGTTTCATGTAGCACCATGGTCCTGGAGGAACATTGTTTCGTTTCACCATGTACTGTGTGAACTGTATATGTTTGAAATGACAATAAAAGCCTACTTGACTTGAATTCATTTGACTTGATTCAATTTTTCCTGTTTTAATATGCAGTGTCTTGCAAAAGTATTCACCCCCCTTAAAACCAATAAAAAGTCAGCTTAAATTCTGCTGAAAGTATGTTTCTACTAGCTGTTCACAATATTTTAGAGTAATTTTGCTCATTCTTCTATTAAGATTTGCTCCAGGTTGTTCAGGTTCATTAGATGACACTCATAGACTGTAATTTTCAAATGAAATCACAGATTAGTTCTGATCTTTGAAATGAATATTCACCTTTCTGATGATCAGCCACTCCTGTGGTGCTTTTGTTTGTAGCAGACTGAAGTAAGGTGTCTAACAGTATCTCCCTGTACTTTGCACCATCTATTCATCCATCCATTTAAGTCAAGTCAAGTCAAGTAGGCTTTTATTGTCATTTCAAACATATACAGTTCACAAAGTACATGGTGAAAAGAAATACAGGGCCACAAAAACTGACAACATGACATGCATTGTGTGGAAAGATGTGCAAGCATTGTAGGACAGTGCAAAGACAGACAGGTACAAACAAAGAAAGTGCAACAGCGACCAGTGCACAGTTATGAGACTACCAGGTACAAAGTAGCAGGATGTGCAGAAAAAGCAATAATGTGATTGTAAACAATGACACAGGGAGCAGGAAGAGTGTAGAAGCATAAAGTTATACATTAGTAAATAAATATAAAGTTAAGGACTAGTTAATTGAGGGTGTGTGTGTGTGTGTGTGTGTGTGTGTGTGTGTGTGTGTGTGTGTATGTGTTATCAGTCCCTGAGTGTTTAAGAGTCTTATTGCCTGAGAGATAAAACTATCGCACATTCTGGTAGTGAAGGCCCGAATGCTTCGGTACCTTCTTTCAAATGGCAGGAGGGGGAACAGTTTGTCTGAGGGGTGTGTTTTGGTGATCCACAATCCTGGTGGCTTTGCGGATGCAGCGTGTGGTGTAGCTGTTTGTAATGGAGGGGAGAGAGACTCTAATGAGTTCCATGACTGTGCAACTTCCAAATCAGACAGTGATGCTGCTACTCAGGATGCTCTCAACAGTCTCTCTGTAAAACATAGTGAGGATCAATGGTGGAAGATGGGCTTTCCTCAGTCTCCTTAGAAAGTAAAGATGCTGCTGGGCTTTCTTGGCTGTGGAGCTGGTGTTCAGGGACCAGGTGAGGTTCTCCGCCAGGTGAACACCAAGGAATTTGGTGCCTTTAATGACCTCAATGCATGAGCCGTCAATGTGTAGGGGAGAGTGGTCATTTCTGTTTTTCCTGAAGTCAACAACCATCTCCTTTCAGAGACAGGTTGTTGGCTTTGCACCAGTCCATAAGTCGCTTCACCTCCTCCTGGTATGCTGACTCATCGTTCTTGCTATTGCAACCCACCACAGTTGTGTTATCAGAAAACTTGATGATGTGTTGTCAGTCAGCAAAGTGAACAACAAGAGGCTGAGCACACAACTCTGTGGAGTACCAGTGCTCAGTGTGGTGGTGCTGGAGGTGTTGTTCCCAATCCTAACCGACTGAGACTCTTAGTCAGGAAGTCCAGGACCCAATTACAGAGGGAGTTGTTCAGGCCCAGCAGGCTCAGCTTTTCAATCAGGTGTTGGGGAAGATTGTGTTAAATGCTAAGCTAAAGTCTTTGAACAGCATTTGCATATATGTGTCCTTCTTGTTTAGATGTGAGGGCCAGATGAAGAGTGATGGCTATAGCATCATCTTTTGAATGGTTTCTGCGGTATGCGAACTGCAGGGGGTCCAGTGAAGAAGGCAGCAGGGTCTTGACGTGCCTCATGACAAGCCTCTCGAAGCATTTTATGATAATGGGTTTTATCAAGATGCCCAGTCCCCATTGAGAAAAAGCATCCCCCAATATGATACTGCCGCACCTATGCTTCACTGCTAGGAGGGTATTTCTTAAGATATGAGCAGTTTTAGGTTTTCTGCCATCAGCAGCATTTTTAAATTTAGCCAAAGAGCTCTATTTTTACCTTGTGTGACCACAAAATGTTATCCCACACAGGGTCACTCTCATGCTTTCTGGCAAACTCCAGACATGCTCAGATGTGGATTTTTTCCACTAATGGCTTGCACTAATGGCTATCAGATTTTTCTCTATATGTCTATGTAGATACAGCTAAGCAAGTCCTCCCATTAGTTAGGACAAGGTGTTGGTTTAAAGTTCTACCATTTCATGACCACTTCATGAGGGAACCATCGGTCTAGACCTTCTGTAAGTTCTAGATATTGATAGGAGCTTCTGTCAGAAGTGGGAATTCTATTCCAGGACTGTTTACTGAAGATGCCACTTTACAAACAAGGTGGAAAATATAATAATAATAATAATAATAATAATAATAATAATAATTTATATTTGTATAGTGCTTTTCTCAAACCCAAGGTTACTTTGCAGACAGGACAAACAAGAAAACATTATTTAAAAAAGATAACAGTCATTTAATTGGAAAGCAGGTGACAGGGTGAAAGCAGAGGCGTAGATCCATTTTTAATTGAGATAAAACAGAGATGGTTACAGAGAAGGTTTGGTGACTACAGCACTAAATGGTCTGCCTGCCATAGTTGATAAGTTAAATTTGGGAACTGTAAGCAGGCTAGATCTAGAGGAACATGGTCAGTGAGAGGGAATATGTGGGAGGAGTAATTCACTAAATTATTATGTATGCTACAGGCTTTATATCAATTTTTTTATTTTTATTTTTTACAAACTTTTGGTGTCCATGGGTCATTTAGAACCCCATGAATGTTTCTGTTCAATGCTGTTAGCTTAGTTCTAACTTGCTACTAGAATCCCATGGCAGAAATAAACATGTAGTGTCTTTCCTCAATTTTGACTGTAGTTTGATATTTATAGCCTGAATTTAATAGTTATGAATTGGTGCTGCCTGAAACGTGTGAATGCATCATGCAAATTTAAACCCTGGAGCTAACTCCATTTACATTCCCATTTGCTGAGGTGAACTATGTTGGTAATGTATTACTACAGATTTGGGAAAGTAGTCCTGAATGAATGAACGTTTTTCGACGAAAGAACTCAAAAATGTGCATTTTGCACAACTGTTAACTGACAGAATCAATATGATATAAGCACGTTTCCAGTCAAACTGATTTTTTGCTCCTCTGCAGAACAGGGAAGCACATTAACACTATTGTCTGTATTAATTTACCATATCTTCAGATGCAGCATAATACTGGAGTGTTCCTTTAATAATAGCATTTTTACCATTGTCACATTTTCTTCTTCAATTTCCATGTGCCATTTATTTAAATTTTAATCATTAATTACCATCTTTGTTGCTCATGAGGACAAGCCAACTCATCCAGCTAAATAAAAAGAAAAGTAGTCCACAGAAATGCCCTGCTATTAGAGTAATGCCAGACTGAATCTGTGGAGGAAAATGGAGTGAACCCTCATGAGACTTTAGGCTGGCATTTTAGCAGACATGAGTACTTAAGTGTTCAGAGGGTATTTCACAAAGCAGGATTTCTCATTGGGGTGGATAACATGAACTGAAAGTTTGAAAGTTAAGACTAACCATCAGTATCTTCAGTTATGCTCTTCTGTTATTTATTTATTGACTCTAGATAGCAGCTTTTGTTTTGTATAAGGCAAAATCTGTAATGCATTTATTTATTTATTTTTCTACATTTTACATGGCATGAGTTTGGTAAAAGTGTTGTTCAAATGTTTAAAATCACAGTTCAATCTTCGTTCAGGTATGTGTAAAAAATAATATTTCCAATGATGAATGATTGAGAAAGTTGTAGTGTAAGGGAACAGCTAGGACCCCCTGCAGTGGAAGGGGGACTACCGTCACCCAGCGGTCGGCACCGGTCCCCATCTCCCGAGTACTAACTGGGCCAACCTAATCCAGGTGCTGCTGGTTAGACCCCTCATCACCTGGCAATATAGGCAGGGCCAGGACACGGCGAGAGCATGGAGGATACTCGTGTGTGCCATCAACAGGCGACGATAGTAGGTTCATTATCGCACGTGCAGCACCAGTTGGTGCTGCTGAACAAGCACGCAGTTAGAGAAACAGTATTGAACGCGCAGCAACAAGGTGTTACTGGTTTGCAGGTGCAAGAGATACGGTATCGAACATTTCACGAACTGAGCTGAGCCTAGCTCCAGCGAAGGCAGTTGCCACCGAGCTCCTCTAGTGGCTTTCTCCTACCGAGCGCCGGAGTGCCGGTTTTGTGTTTGCTGGCATTTGTGAAAATAAAAACTCTTTGTTAACCGCACTGGTTTCCTGCCTTACCTCTGTCGTGACATGTAGAGTATCAAGAATTGCCTTAATATCCACAGGAACGCTTATTCAAAAAGTGACCAACCAAATCTCACAGTCATTTTTTGACAAGAAGTTACTGGAAACATAAGGTGTGGGAGAGAAATGTATATAGTGAAGAATTATGATATTATATTGAAAAAGTCATGCAAAGTCTTGTTTATTTATTTATTTAATATGTAAAAAATATATTTAACAGACTTTTATTTTGATACTACTTTGTTAATATTGCTTCTGAAGTACACAAGATGGCTGGAGAGACTCATATACATAACCTGCCATCTACGTTCAAGTTGAAAAAGATTCGCATCAATATGATATTGTGACCCATATATCATGATAATACCAAATCATTGCCTCTATGGCAATTCCTAACCATAGTACACATTAACTAAAGTTTATTACTCAATAACATTTGCTGTTCTTTTACCATGTCATAATTTCCTGTTGTTCCCAAATGCTTTCAATTGTGTACCTGTAATACAATGATTTGGGTGTTGGAATAAGCGCAAGCTTTTAAGGTTCTACTGGTGTTTTTAATTAAATAAACAAACGAAAACTAAGATACAAACAACATAGAATCTAAGGCAAGGTAACCAAAATATCCAACAGGGTCTAACAGCACATAGAAACAACAGGGAATAGAATATGAACACAACAGGGTAAATACAACAGATAACCTACAAGAAATAAACCAGACACAAGAGACTACATAGGACACTTAACGATGTACAACTGAACAGAAAACAAGAAACAGATGACCAGGGCAGAAACAAGGCAGGGCTAAGGCAAAAACAAACAAGATATAAGGACAGGGAGGACATGGGAACCCTAAAACAAACAACAAACAAACGACAGACCTTGCTTGGATTGACTCTTGCTTTTTGTCATTTTTATTAAAAGATTTATGATTTTTTACTTCCACTTGCATCCAAACCTTTCCTGTGATTCATCACACCTTTCACCAGTCCTCCTAGTGGTTATTCCACTTCCAAAATGGAAACTGACTAATCAGATGTTTTTATTAATATAATCAAATAATATAAATATAAAAATAATTTTAAAAATGATCCATCTTTGCTTCCAAAGACTAAGCCTTGTGTATACCCAATTGTGTTCCCCTCACCTGTTATCTGCTTATTGTGAAATGTTTCAAAACAGTATAACTTTTATATTTTATAAACCTTTCACTCTTATTCTGTTTGTCCCAACTTTTATTGAGTTTGCTGTGGGCATCAAATTTAAAATTTGTTTATATTTACTAAATATTATAAAGTTTGCCAGCCAAAACATTAAGAGTAATTTCTTTGTACCTGTGTTGATTAAATAAAGGTTCAAGAGAATTTACAAAGTTAGGATATTTTGTAAAAAACAGTAAACCAAAATTTACAAAAAATCCCAACTTTTCCAGAAATGCGGCATGTGTTTGTATACAATGAGCCAGTGAGGAAATCTAAACTTGAGCCAAAACTCTTATAGTTCAACAGCCCTTTCAACCTGGTATACTGTAAGCATGACTGGGTCTATTGTTAATCTGCATCATTGCATCTGGATCTGAATGTTTGTGTTTTGTAATACCTAAGCCTGAATCGTATCGTATCATCACTATCCTGGCTCATGTGTATCAGTTTTTTCATGTCAGGAGGTTTCCATGAATATGGGCAAAAGGGCAGGCTCTGGGTTTTGGGTCAATGATTGATGCTAGTCACTTCTGGGCATCGTTAATTCCAGGAAGAAGAAAATTTGTGTGTGTGTGCTATGTATGTGTGTGTGTGTGTGTGTGTGTGTGTGTCTGTGTGTGTGTGTGCGCTTTGCGCAAGTGAACAAGAGAGAAAGAGATTCAGTGGAATGAGGAGGATTAACATTTGAGCACATGCTGGGTTTATGTAGAGCTGGGGACATGTAAGTACCCCGGATAGCCACTAGTGTGTGCTGTTTAGTCACATGTATGCGGGTTGGTTTTATATGCTAAAACTCCTTCTCAAAGCAGAATCCCAACTGAATGACTCACTATATCTCTAGAGACTACAGTCTAAATGGAGCTATAGGCAGCTTTTCACGTTTTTCACTTTCTAGGTGCTATTGACTCACTGTCACGCCATCTTCTGACTGCAAACCCAGAAGAATTCACACAAGCCAACTCATGAAAAGTTACACCCAGTAACTTGGCCTGGCTTTGACGCCTCATGCTTTTAAAGGAGAGCTCCTGGGTTTTTCAGCCTAATCTCTATTTGCTGCATCTGTTGTGTATATTCAACCACCATGGAAAACGTTTTTGAAATGATTCCCTGTACCTAAAAAAGAACTGAAAAACAGATGATGCAAAATACAGGCCCAATGGACAGTTGCTTCTTCACCCATCTGTTGGCTTCTAGCCATGCACATTTTGAGCACTGTGTAAAAGTTTTGTCCATGGTAAACAGATGCTACAAGAGAATAAGAATAAGCTGAGTAAGAGAAAATTAGGAGATTAGGTTTAAAATTGCTGGCATATTCCTGTTAATCCGAAATTTTATTTCCGACAAATTTCATTTGTTTTGTATTTATTTTTGCTCTTTCTGCTTCTGTTGCTAGGAGACTACCAAATCCTTCTCACATTGCATGTGGTAATAAAGTAATAATAATTTTTTAATATGTCATCAATTCTTAATAGGAGATTCTAGCTGCTACGTTAAATTTCCTTTATGCAAATTGTGTGCAAGCATTTGAGAGAGAATACTAGGGAACAAAAAACAGTTCTCTCTGTGTGTGTATGTGTGTGCTGAATGGAGGGCTTTATTGATCTCAGTGGACATCAGCCCCCTCCAGCTTCGTCTGAGAGATATATTAAACCATCTAAACAGAGCAGGACTACACAACCACATTAGTTAGGCTAAGACAAGCTGAAAGACACAAAGCAAGAAAAAGAGACTGACACTTTACGATTTCTATAATCTTCCAGGTATGTTCAAAAACAACACCTGCACTTCTCGCTTGACTGTTGGGCTTTAGCGGAGATGAAATGAAGCGACTGATTTATCACCTCAGAAAGTATGAAGCTTCCCTTATCACCTTTCTGTTTCACACCCCAGAAAGTTCCTGCTCCTTGTTAACATTTACACACACACACGCGCGCGCACACACACACGCACATAGACAAACATTCTTCTCACTTACCTCTACGTTCTTCTGCAGAGTCAGTCTGAAAAAAGAGAAAGAGACACAGCAGTTAGAATCTTACATTTTCAAATCAACTTAGCATGAAATCAAGTTAGTATACAATCTTAACATTTTTACATTTGCATGATATCTTAACATTTCAACTCAATTTAGATTTCAAATTTAAAATGTCAAACTAAGTTAGCATTAAATCTCAAAGTGTGAACCCAAGTTTGCACGAAATCTTAAAATGTCAGTTATAAAATAAAACCTTAGAATTAATTAAATAATTAATCAATTAAAAGAATTATTTCAAATACGTTTACCATGAGATCATAGAGTTTCAATGGAGCATTATTATAAATCACTATTATTGTATCAAACCCTTGTCATCGCATCTTCTTTTTTTATGTCTAACGTCATGTGTGAACACTTCATGACGAATAGACCAACACAAATGATTTAAAATAACTTAATAAAAAAGAAACTGATACATTAACATATGCTAAAGCTAAATAACAGTTTCTTCTTCTCTTACAAAGTTACTATTGAAGTGAAACAAGATTTTGTTACAACTGCTGTGAAATACCCCATATACACTTTCATGAACATGAACTAAAAATGCATTGTTATGACAAACGTAAAGAAAAGCGAGTGCATGTGAAAAGCCACAGTTCACAAAGCAGCTGAACAAAATATTGTCATTCATATCCATATACCTCAAAATATTTCTTACTCTGTAAAGCCACAGGCACTACACAGAGCACTATACAGGGAACAGAAACATTCATGTAAATGACTTTGTATGCGAATATGCCAGAATGATCTTCTTTGCTCAGGCTTCTGCGATGGAAGTGACCTTTTCCATCGCAAGTCGTGTGGTGTCTGCGTGTTTCAGACATCATTACAAAACCGCAAAATACAAAAAAAGTAATGTACATTTTCAGACATAAAGTATTGTATGCAAACCTCGGGCATCTGAAAACATGATATTTAACCTTTCTGCAGACCACCTAGTGGAACAGAATCTCTCCTCTCAGACACTTGTATTCATAAACTCAAAATACAGGTCCTTCTCAAAAAATTAGCATATTGTGATAAAGTTCATTATTATGTACTGATAAACATTAGACTTTCATATATTTTAGATCCATTACACACAACTAAAGTGCTTCAAGCCTTTTATTGTTTTTTTTATTGATGATTTTGGCATACAGCTCATGAAAACCCAAAATTCCTATCTCAAAAAATTAGCATATCATGAAAAGGTTC
>JBBPDA010157501.1:33254-43684 GCA_037974385.1 Arnoldichthys spilopterus | reverse complement strand
CAGTTTGTGAGGGGTCAAAGAGTCCTAAAGTTTAAGGGACCTTGGGCCTGAGTGTCGAATTCAGGCCGAATCCAACACTAGTTTTCGAAAATGGCATGAAAGGTCTTTCAGTTGAGTGATATTTGAAGGTTTTCTTGCATTATTTTTTTTCACCCTCCATTTCAATGTTACAACAGCTCAAATCTTGGCTTAGACTCTTCGATTCGTTCTGAGCCATTCCTTAGTGGATTTGCTATCACATTTGGACATGTGTGCAAACAGTGCTGCTTTAAAGTTTGTGAATCCTTTCTAATGTTCTATATTTTTATATGAATGTGACCTAAAACATGTTTTTTAAACAAGAGCAAAAATGAATACTGGTAATGCATTTATTGAGGAAAAATTATCCAATAACAAAAGTGCAGAAACCCTAGGAAACCCTTAGGATTATCATGTAACATGAAGGTGAAGTCAGAGTCTGGTGTTTTCAATCAATGGGATGACAGTCAGGTGTGAGTTTGAGACCCCGTTTTATCAAAAGAACAGGGATCCAACAAAGCCTGATCACACATACAACACATTTGTGGCTGTGTATGATGTTATCATGGATGTTTTAGGACACTATTATATAAAAAATGTAAAAGGTTTCACAAATAAGGTCATCAGTGAGCCTTGGGCATCCATGACCCAGTCACAGCTTCACTGGTTGTCCTTTTACTACTTTTTTACTTTTTGTATGTACTAACCTTTGCAGGACTTTTTAGAGGCCGTTTTGGAGATGCTCTGATTCAGCCACCTAGCCATGACAGTCTGCCCATTGTTCTAAATGGCTCAGATTCTTATCCTAGCCCATTTTTCCTGCTTTGAGCATATCATTTTGAAGAACTGACTGTTCACTTGCTGCCTAATATATCCCACCCCCTGACAGGTGCCATTGTAATGAAATAACTTGATGGGATATTCAGTGACCTCTGACCTTGTTAGTGATGTGGCCTGTTGGGCAGGTAGTGGCAGGGTCATGGAGGGAGCAGAAGAGTGCAGTGTCATGTAGACCTGTTCAGAAGGAAACATTTTTTTAGTATTTATTTCCAAACACTTTATTACGTGACTTGAGTTATGTCATTAGCAAATACTTTATATACATCGATCAGCCATAACGTTAACACCACCTGCCTAATATTGAGTGTGTCCCTCGGGCTGCTAACACAGCTCTGACTGTGGTGCACTGTGTGTTCTGACCCCTTTCTATTAGTCAGCATCACTTCTTAAACCACAGTAGCTCTTTTGTGGGATCCAACCAGACAGTTTAGCCTTCACCCCTCAAATGTATCAGTGAGCCTTGGGTGACCATGACCCTGCTGCCAATTCATTGGTTCTCCTTTCTTGGATCACTGTTGGTAGTTACCAACTACTGTATATCTGGAACACTCCACAAGACCTGCCGTTCTGGAGATGCGCTGACTAAGTTGTCTAGAACATCACATTAAGGCCCTTGTTAAAGTGGCTCAGATCCTTACGGTCATCCATTTTTCCTGCTTCAACATCAAGAACTTTCTGCTGACTTGCTGCCTAATATATCCCATCACTTTGCACTGCATTGATGAGAATATGACTGGATCATGGGCTCAAAGTGAACCACAGCATTGGAATATGACTGGGCCATGGGCCAAGAGAGTTTGGGCCATAGTCTGAACTGGGCCTCAGGTCGAGATATTTTTTGTAAAAACACTTTTAAACTGAGAGCAACTTTAGAACACAGAGATAAGAGACTGATTACTGACCTGAAAACTTCCTAACTCCTTCTTTAAACTCCTCCAGAACTTCATGGTGCTCTGCACTGAAAAAGAAAAACACCAATTTTGAGCATATGAACAAATCAAACCTTATAAATACAACCACATGTATTTTATATATGTATACAACCATATATATTTTGCACATGTGGGAAGTTGTTAGGCAGCACAGTAGAGAAAAATCAAGAAAGATTGGTGTGCAATTATGTGGACAGAATGTCTTACAGGCTGTCCAGTGTGACCTGCGTGACTGTAGGCAGGTTACTCATGGTGTGCAGAGTGTCCTGGGTGAGATGGGGTACGGTGGCACAGCGGGTATAGAGAAGGCAGCCTGGCACTTCTAAAGAGTGCTGCCCCATTTGTCCTATACCAGTCAAAACGCCAAAGCGGCAACCTTGTACCACTTTCGACAATTCCAGCTTCATCACACAGCCGTGCAGAGATCACTAGCTACAGGAAGGGGAAATGAAGAAAGAATAAATAAACAGAGAACTTGATATGTAATTCCCATGCAGATTTTACCCAGCCTCTCACATTCAGCTATACACTGATCAGCCGCAACATTAACACCAGACAGGTGAAGTGAGTAACACTGACACTAGTTACTTCATTACTTCATTGTGGAGTGTTCTAGGTGTGCAGTAGTTAGTACCTACTAAATATGATTGAAGGAAACAGAACCAGTGATTCAGCGACAGGGTCATGAGCACCCAAGGGTCACTGATGCATGTGGGAAATGAAGGCAAGCCCATCTGATCCGATCCCACAGAAGAGCTACTGTGGTTTAAAAAGTGATGCTGACTAATAGAAAAGGGTCAGAACACACAGTGCAGCAAAGTCAGAGCTGTTTCAGCAGCAGGAAGGACACACTTAGTATTAGGCAGGTGGTCTTAATGTTATGGCTGATCAGCAAGCTACTTCACTTCTATAATGTCCATGAAACAGATCGTGTTTATGTATCATGCACTTATTTAAAACAAAAAAAACACCTACATATTGCGATGGATTATTTAACTAAATAAATATCTTATAGTAGTGAGAATAACATTAAATCGCGGCTAGGGGGCTTAATGTATTGACTGCCGTACTAAACACCTGAGCAGGTTAGGGCAGTTAGCATCGTCGATAGTCATTCATAAGAACCGTTGTGCTAAGCTCGCCTGTATAAAGCATTGCATGGTGTCACAATTTCCATCAGCAAGGGGGTATTTCTGTGAACGTTTTATAAACGCTAACTTATTTAAAAAGACCTTTAACACCCCTTACTTACCGAAACTGCAAACACGTGAAACAAGTCGCAGAATTATTATCGATGTCGCTCTCGTCTCTACGTCATCATAAAGGTTGCGCCTAAAAAACTAAAATAAAAATAGAATATAAACAATTAAGCTTGATCACAGATGTGAGGAAAACAAATGCAGTTTCTGTAAAAAAAATAATTGTTTTTAAAATAGTTGTTAATAAAAAATAGTCGACCAACACTGTTACTAAGGTTACCAAATGAACGCTTCACCGTATTTGGGTGTTGATGGGATTTGTAGGCTAAAGCAGGACGGTGACCGTTCAGTGGAAGCGTCTATGTTTAAGGGCAGAACTACATTTCCCTCAATTCAACTCGATCTCATCGTGTTTAAGGTGTTGACGGTTGGGGGATTGTAGTGTCATTCATGAGTCTTATTAAACACTTAAGAGATGCACAGAGTTATAACCGTACGTTTACAGGTGCCACAGTAATGAGACAAAGAGATAATCAATCATTTCACCTGTCAGGGGTTTTAATGTTGTGGCTTTGTCACTTTATCTGCTTTCAGAATGCATATCTGCTGATCTGCTTTCAGAATGCATTTGTAAAAATAAATGTTGCTTTTATCTTCAAATTATGTAAGGTTTTAGTAAGTGAAAGCAAAATATTTAACCTTCATTGTTTAAAAGTCATTATTTGTAAATGTAGGATGCGTTTAAATATTAAACAGTTCTAATATATAAGGGACCTAGAATGGATATGTACTGGAATGACCCTTCTGTAGGTTGGCTAAACTTCTTAATTTACCCCCACTTGACTAACATGATTGTGTACAAGAAGATCTCGTTCTAAAATCCAGCCAGTGATATTGATCCCCAAAAAGGTGTTGGAATAATCTTATAGAAAGTGTGGCTGAGAGGAATGACTCTTTGAGCCTATCCGGATAAGTGTTATGCATTTCCATGGCAAAACAGGGCTATTAAAATGGGAATTGTATAGAAATAATTTAAGCAGATTCCTCAGGGAAATTCAGCACCACCCTGTTTCACCTACACCCATCCATCTCAACTATACAGTAAGCATTCTCTTCACTTTATCAACTGTGGTGCTAAATACAGTTGATATGTAGAGTTGTATTGGATAAAAATCTTAAGAGCTTTTGGTTTTGTATGATAACATAAAAGATAAATTAAATTTTTTTTTAAAGATTTCTTCAAATTGTCAATGACTTAATTGTTTCCCAACACTTCTTACCCAACTTTACCAAGAGTGTACTGGCAGTGTAAGGGCTGAGCTTGTGTTTTATGTCTCACAGGAGATGATTTATGGCTGGAGGCGTCTCCCAGCCTCCTTGAAAGATACCAGCAAAGTGGCAGAAATTCTCCTGGACTTCCACTCCTCACCTATGGACAATGTGTAGAGACCAGTATCACCCAATTAACATGCACACAACACCACAAACACACACACCCCTCTGCATGAGGACTGGCAGTTGGTTAATTCAAAACCATGTCATATTGCAGTAAAACGTTCATCATGAAGATTCCATCTGTGCAACATTGCCTCTTTTCTGAAGTTCATCTCTTTAATTCATTCTTCCATGAGTCACAATGAAAATTGAGCAGCTTGTCACGGATGCATAATGGTACACAGGTTGGAATAAACCCCATTTGAAATGACAGAGTCTGTGCTCTAGCTTTGAATGGGATGCAGCCTCCTTTTGATCCACATATGTGATGCTAATCACTGTGACTGGATTTCCTAAGCGTTGCAACTTGACTAGCTGTTTGATAAATATCAAAGATTTGTCCCCATTTAAAGAACATTAGAAAACTAAACACACACACACACAATATCCTCTAACATCTGTTGCTCCCCTAAATAAACATTCAGTGCACAATGCCATCAGAGTTTTAAAGCTGTCTGTTTATTCTAGACATAGACACGTTGTTGCACTGTCTCTATTCTTTCTATCCCAGCAAGGCACTAAAACAAGTTGGATCATAAAACAGTGTGTACACAACACAAATAAAACACTTTAAATCCTGGGGAGCACAGAGAGCAGCATCAACACAGAGCAACTCAGAGATTAAGGTGTTGAGGTTTATGTTACATCCACTGTGTCATGGTTTCATGTCTTAAATTATATGGCTTATGACTCAGATGAGGGTCCAGGTGAACAATTAGTTATATCATGGCAGATTACCACCCATGTCCTCTCCGTGTGCTTGCACTGATGATGCATTGTGATTTGGATATAGCAAAAAAAAAAAAAATAACACTGACACCTAGTGGCTAAAAAAAATAGCTATTGCCTCCTGCCACAACAAATCAACTTACCTTTCACCTCTCTTTACACTGTAGCCCCAATCATCAGGACAGTAAAACTGATTTTGGCACAGCAATTAATCAGTGGGCGAGCGACCCTTGAACACAACAGATTTTCGCCGCTCTCACTTTCCTAAGGCTTTCTGTCCATTTTGCAGATTTCTAGCTCTATACCAGGTCTGTCGGTTTGAGTGCAGGGGGCTCCAACGCCTCTCCCATGGTCAGGAACTCTGCCCAGTTGCCACAGAAACCATGAGAGTAGACACCTGCATCAATAACAAGGCCCCAGAAAAGGCTGTGTCCCGTTTTGTCCCTTAGAGCAGCGCGAGCCTCCCGTTCCGTCACGTTGTAGCTCACATTGATCAGCTGTAGAACCAGCAGGTGGAACAGCCCTCCTGTGACAATACTGCTGTACCAGGCACAGGTGAAGCACAAGGCCGAGCTGCAGGAATACAGACAGGCTATTGATGTCAAGGCAAATACTGAGTCTCGCTTATATTTTACATTTATAGCATTGAGCAGCTGCCAGATGTTTGGGGGACCAAAGTGCAGTATTTCTAGTGGGCTGAGGTAGTAGTGGTGTAAGAATAAATCACTGCATCATAGCTTCGAACAAAATAGCGCACAATGCGATGTAATCAATGTGACCCGTAAAAATCAATGTGTGTGTTTGTTCCACAATTAATTCTCCTTCATTTTAATGTGAGCTGTGTTTTGTACTGAGAAGCTGCTGCTGCTTATGACGACACTGCTGCATTTCACCTTTAGTTATAAAATATTCACATTATAATCTGTCTGCATGTGTGAGCTGATGGAAATGTAGCAGATTGTGTGAAATTTCATCATATTTTATACTGACTGCAGACCCCAGTATAAAAACCAAATTTTAGGTATCAAAAAAGTATCAAATCTTGGATAAAATAACTGGACTGGATCAAAGAACAATGGAACTGATGGAACTGATTTGCACCCCTATTAGGTAGATGGTTTTAAAAGCACACACTATAAAATACAAATTTAAAATACTTTAAAAAAATAATAAATTCTTTGAAATCTTGTGTTGAGCAATGTTCTTTTTGAAATGACTGAGTTATAGGTCACATTCCTACAGAAATGTGGTGCAGGGTTCACAAACTTTAAAGGTATTTTATCAAAATATGTGTGGTCATATTGGGTGAGGGGGTGGGGTTAGAATAACTATGTACCTTAAAGGCCAGCTTTGGTCTGTCACGTCAATATCCAAAGTGCTTTGTTGAAATCAACACATTTTCTTTCCACACCATGATGTATTTCCAACACAGTGTCAGTCTCTGAGTTAGTGGAGTGTTTTGGTTGATGATAGATAGTAGCGAATCATGATAGTTTTGATAAATATTGTTTTTCACCCTCCCACTGGCCTGATCAAGTATTAGAAGTGGTCAAAAGTCACTGCGCTCGAGACTCAATAACAATAATTTTGAAATTAATAATATGAAACAATAAAAACATTAAAATGTTAATCCAGAGTAGTTGAACATGAGGCAACTGGACTGTACTTTCTTGAAGATGTTTCACCTCTCTTCCAAGAGGCTTCTTCAGTTCTGATGTTGAGTTGTGTGTTCCCAGAAACTTATCCTCTGTGGGTGGGCAATAGAGATGTGTGTTCTTCAAACCCACTCTGCATCAGAACTGAAGAAGCCTTTTGGAGTAGAGGTGAAATGTAATCAAGAAAGTACAACAGTCCAGTTGCCTTAGATTGAACTACACCGGATATAATGACCTGGACAAGTGAAAATCTACAAAGAGATACAAAAGGTAATGATTTTTGAGATTTCAGGCTGACTTAGTGCAAACTGGCTAACACCTAAATGCATCAAAAGGACAAAAGTCCTGTTTGGATAAATAAAAGATTAAAAAAATTAAATCACATTTACATCCAAACACTTGATCATTCAAGACATGCCTACAAATATCATCCCCACCCACTAAAACTGTAGCTTGCATTCACACACTTAACCAACCACATCAGCTTTAGTTGTTTCATAGACTCACTTATGTGGTTTCTGAGGTGATGACAGATGTTGTCTATTAAATGGACAAAAATAAGTTAAGAGCTGTTAAAATCTGAATTGTGTGTATTTTTGTAAATAACAGTAGAGCATACACCATTCAGCCAGAACATTAACACCATCTGCCTAATACTGAGTGTGTCCCTCCTGCTGCTGAAACAGCTCTGACTGTGGTGCACTGTGTGTTCTGACCCCTTTTTATCAGAGTCAGCATCACCTTTAGCATCACTCTTCTGTGGGATCAGACCAGACCTTCACTCCCCACTTGCAACAATGAGCCCTGGGTGCCCATGACATTTGGATCACTTTTGGTAGGTACTAACTACTGGAGCACTCGACAAGATCTGCCATTTTGGAGATGCTCTGACACAGGCATATAGAACCTCACAATAAAGCTCTTGTCAAAGTGGTGCAGATCTTTACACTCACCCATTCTTCCTGCTTCCAGCATATCGACGTCAAGAACTGCCTGTTCACTTGCTTAACTAGACAGTCAATGTTCTTCACTTTCAGTGGTGTTAATGTTGTGGCTGACTGTTTTTCAGTGTTAGAAACCACAAACCACAAGTCAATAGAGAATCCTTAAAAACTTGGTGGTGTTGGTTAAACATGGACAAAAGCACAGTTTAAAACAGCAGCGGTCACATTACAGAATAAATAACAGTGTGATGAGGATTTAGGCATGCGCAGTGCTAACTGGATGGGGTAGAAGTGTTTATTACCAGTCTATTAGCCTTGTAGTATCAGTGTAAAAGACTGTAGTGCGTAGACTGCCTAATTTTAAAATCTAGGCCAAATTCAGGAGAGAACACACAATATTAAAAGCCCAAGGAACTGGGCAGTCAGGTCTTTGAGAAATTTATGCTAAACTTCCACTGAACCATCAGCAGTGTAAGGTCATTTACATTAGAGCAAAAAAATTATTAGCAGGGTCTGTGGCACACCTGTACTGGCTGTAGACGTCAGGGCAGTAGAACAGAGCGGTCAGTACACTCTGAGTGGGACACAGACTGCGCAGTACCAGGCTGATCGCATACAGGGACGTAGACAGGAAGAGAAGGAGCATCAGCAGGAAGCTACGGTGATTGGCCTGTCCCACACAGCTGTTAATCCTGCCAGAGCAGCGACCGATTAGTCATGAAAAGTAAACACACCGGTGTATGAGAATGTATCTTTTATGACATGTGGAATAAAAGACAATAAATCACACTGTACTTGTGTTTGACCAGACTAAAGGAACAGTTTGGCAAAAAATCTCATATACAATATATTTAACTTGCCATAAATATACTCTGGAGATTACTTAACAACATGAAACAGTTGAAGCAAATGTGTGGCATGCACAATGCTATTTAGCTTCTCTGATTAACACAGATCAGCCAAAACATTAACACCACCTGCCTAATGCTCTGACTGTGGTGCACTGTGTGTTCTGACCCCTTTCTATCAGAGTCAGCATCACTTTTTAAACCACAGCAGCTCATGCATTAGTGAGCCTAGGGTGCCCATGACCCCTGTGTGTCCTTCCTTCCTCCAAGAACGGACTCTTCACTTGCTGCCTGATATATCCCACCCCCCTGACAGATGCCATTGTAATGAGATAACTAAGGTCAATGTTATTCACTTCACCTGTCAGTGGCATTAATGTAATGGCTGATCGGTGTACATTGGCCTCAGAGTTGCAGTGCAAATTTAGATTAATTTTTAGGCAGATCTAGAACATCTGGGTAAAGAGGAAATAGTAAAAAAAAAGTTTTTTCATCTCTTTATTCTGACTGATTAACAAATGACTGCACACATACAGATGTGTGATTGGCCCAAATAGCATTTTATAGACCTGATGTGAAGGTGGCAGGCAGGCCGAGCTTAGCTCCATCACAGCTAGAGTGGGCTTAATAGATGACTGTCTAGATTTTGTACCGCCATGGATGCAGCAGCAGAAATCCCATACACTACCAGAACTCAGGTTTAAGATCTTTAACGTCACGCTCAACAAAGACTACTGTGATACTCCCATAAGTATGACTACATTAACATATTGGCGATGATTCACCAAACTTGTCACAGTTTCATACCAACCTCTTATCCTAATTTTTAGCATGTATTGTTTCCGTTCATACAATTAACATTATAGAGGTTTTTCACGTTTTTTCGCTTTGAGGGCCATGTGAAAAACTTGGCCCAAGGTGATGTTGATGCCTAAGCAAGTTATAATTTATATAATTTAATATAAATCTATATTTAATATTTTAGTAGTAGTAAGAATCACTGGTCATTGCTGGTGAAATGTGTTGTTGTTTAGGTTAAAATTTGTGGCTTAAAATCAATAAATGCATTTCATGTAATAAAACAAATACTTGCACTGTCTGATTACTGCACCCACAGGTAAACACATGAAACTACACTCTGCAGGTTGGAGTTGAACAGAGGCAAATAAACGTAAATGTAACATCATACTGAATTCAATCAAGTGTGGCAACAACCACAACTTAAATGGCTAGGAGCTCAGAGAGCATTTATTTATCCAAGATTTGAATGCCTGTGTGGACAGGACCTAAAGGATACATCAGTCAGACATCGTTTTTAATATTGTTTAACCTTTACAGAAATATAGTAAATACAATAAATGGTAGGGAGCCACTGAGAAACCCACAGCTGTTCAATGAAACCCACAGTTGTTTAATGGGGCAGCTGTGACCTAAAGGTTAGGGAAGCAAGTTGTGACAGAAGGGTCAATGGTTTGATACCCTGAACTAGCAGGAAAAAGAGCTGCTCTGGGTGTGTGTTCACTGTTCTCATTGTGTGTGTGAAGTCTGTGCACACACTCACTGTTTTGGGTAGGTGACAGAGGAGAGACTTTAATCCCCTCTAGGTATAATGAAGTATAATTAAAGTAACAAGCGATGCACTGTTCTGGATCAGTTCTGTGATGAACAGTGATGCACTGTTTTGCATCAGTTCAGTGATGCACTGTTCTGGATCAGTTCTGTGATGCACTGTTCTGGATCAGTTCTGTGATGAACAGTGAAGCACTGTTCT
>JBBPDA010157501.1:0-33154 GCA_037974385.1 Arnoldichthys spilopterus | reverse complement strand
ACTGTTCTGGATCAGTTCAGTGATGCACTGTTCTGGATCAATTCAGTGACGCGCTGTTCTGGATCAGTTCAGTGATGAAGAGTGATGCACTGTTCTGCATCAGTTTAGTGATGCACTGTTCTGGATCAGTTCTGTGATGAACAGTGAAGCACTGTTCTGGATCAGTTCAGTGATGCACTGTTCTGGATCAATTCAGTGACGCGCTGTTCTGGATCAATTCAGTGACGCGCTGTTCTGGATCAGTTCAGTGACGCGCTGTTCTGGATCAGTTCAGTGATGCACTGTTCTGCATCAGTTCGGTGATGCACTGTTCTGGATCAGTTCTGTGATGCACTGTTCTGCATCAGTTCGGTGATGCACTGTTCTGGATCAGTTCTGTGATGAACAGTGAAGCACTGTTCTCGACCAGTTCAGTGATGCACTGTTCTGGATCAGTTCATTGATGAACAGTGATGCACTGTTCTGCATCAGTTTAGTAATGCGCTGTTCTGGATCAGTTCTGTGATGAACAGTGATGCACTGTTCTGGATCAGTTCTGTGATGAACAGTGATGCACTGTTCTGGATCAGTTCTGTGATGAACAGTGATGCACTGTTCTGCATCAGTTCAGTGATGAACAGTGATGCACTGATCTGCATCAGTTCAGTTATGCACTGTTCTGGATCAGTTCTGTGATGAACAGTGATGCACTGTTCCGGATAAACTGGATCAGTATTGACTGTATAGTAAAAGCAGGTGTATTACTAACTCCACTATAGCCATTAATCTTGTTTCTGCTATACTGTATTTGTGTTAGTCATCCCAGCCACTTTCTCTTCATGCTCATGCAGTATGGTACAGGAGTATCCAGACACATACCAGACAGTTTCTACCCACAAGCTGCCAGGCTACCGAACTGCTGAACACTCTGATAACAACAGCTAAAAAACACTTGTCACTTTCAATTTTACCTTCTGTTTACAAGTGTGTCTTGATCTATTTCATTGTACTATAAGAGTGTCTTAAAATTATTTCTCTGTCTGTTCTCTCTTTTATCTTTTTTCCTTCTAATATAATAGTTATTTTTATTTTTCCTTTTTACCAATTTATTCTACTTTTATTACTTTATTAACATTTATTTTTATTTTACCATGCATTTTAGAGGAGAATCAGAGTAAAAAAATATCATTGCTGGTAAAGATGCACCATTGTTTCCTGTACATAACAAAAAACTTAAACTTGAAAACTTAAACTTATTCTTTGCTACTGTGAGTGCTTGAGTGCTTTAGCAGACCACTTGCACCAGATCAGTACTCAGTATCAGCCGCTGCCTGAAATTCAGATATTAACATCAGCACAGGGAAAGAAAAAGTTGGATCAGTGCACCCCTAAATGGAACCCACCAGACACAGTGATGGTCCAGCCGCAGAACGCAGGCCCCGCAGATCCTGCAGTGTCCCGCTCTCGGGGGTTTCACGATCCTGCAGAACGCACACCAGTTCCTCCTTCGGCCTTCCTTCAGCAGCACACTTCCCGCAGCTGTTCCAGATTCAGCTTCCTGCTCCGGAGAATGACTGGCTATCACCAGCTGGTGTCGTGACCCGTTGTGGTAAGCGGAGTCTATGTCCGGTTGAGGACTATGATAGGTCACTGTGCTGTGAGTGTCAGAAGGGCAGGGCCTGACATAACCTGGCCCCCTCTTTGTATGCATGAGGGCAATGAGCGTAAGGACCAGCCCTGTCGTTACCACACCCAGCTGTAGACTGCTAACGTCGCCTCGAGAAGCGACCTCAGTGAGGAAGAGGTAGTACATATACAACAGTGAAAAAAGTGCCAGACTGAGGAAGAACAGAGTGCGTCCTTTCTTGCGGTGCGTGAAGTAGTAATACCAAAGCACCATGATGGGCAGCACTGTTAGAACCAAAATACCCAGCAGGTAATGCAGAGCACTGACATGCAAAAGGACAGGAAGCAGGATGAGGGGCGGGATCAAAGATAGGTCAACTTGCTTAGCCCCAGATATCCAGGGCACTCGCAGGCGATCGGTTACTGTGGCTACCACTTGAGACAGCGAGTCGGTCTTTTGGGGCTCACTCTTTATCCACCTGAGAAACATAAGTAAAACAGTCTTAAACCAGGAGCAAACGATCTGCACACTGTGCCTTATGCTTGTGAAGCTTACACTGTGAATGTGAACAGTGGCCTAGTGGTGCGGGACCTGCCCATGTGATCGGAGGGTTGCAGGTTCATTTCCTGGCCCAGGTTTCACTGAGGTTCCCTTGAGCAAGGTCCTGTTACAGCTACACTGCTCCCCCAAGCACTGTTGATAGCTACCAGCAATTCCACATGTGGGTGGGTTAAATGCAGAGGTCACATTTCGTTATGTGTGATTGGGTGCGTTCACAATTACAAATTATATTTATATTTATTTTGTTATTTTTCTTTCTTTTCTTTTGCTTGTTTTTGCTCTCCGGTGTCAGCCAGAGGAGGATGGGTTCCCCCTTCTGAGCCTTGGTTCCTCCCAAGGTTTCTTCCTACTGCTAGGGAGTTTTTCCTTGCCTCTGTCGCCCTTGGCCTGCTCTTTGGGGGCTCGGACCCGGTTTCTGTAAAGCTGCTTTGTGACAACGTCAGTTGTAAAGTGCTATACAAATAAACTTGACTTGACTTGACAAATTGTAACTTTCAGTGTGATTATCTGTGAAACTTAAAAAGGCTCATATCCTACACTTATCCCATATTTTATGTTTTCCATCTGAGGTCCAGCTATAATATTATTATGGATTTATTTACAAATAGAGTGTAATTCATTTTACAGCCACTTATAATCACACACAAATAAAGAGGCTTTCTGTCATTACTGTGCTTTAGGGCTCAGCAATTAAATTCTTATATTGAAATTGCAGTTTGAAAAAGTGGCAGCAATTTTAATTATTTCCTCTATTTTCCAACATTGACAGGTTTTAACTGAGGGAGTTATCGAACGGTTATAATTATTTAATAATGAGGTGCTTGTGAATCGGAGGTCTGGCTCTTTACATTTACTACTACTAGCCTCATGTCCACAATACTGGTAAAAAAATTCGCAAGTAGGTAGGGGGGCCCCCCCCCCCCCATCATTCAGCCCTACTGTGTCATTAATACTGACCTTTGTTAATGAACTCTGTTCTGATTGGCGGCTCAGTCCAGACTAGAGTCCAGGGCTAAACTGTGTTAGGCTAATACACACAGATATGTGAGAAAAACACTGACTTTTCTGACATTGGTGAATTTAAAGCAGACTGGCTTTCTAGCTTAGTTTCAATTTATGTACTTTTCAGACTATGGAGTGAACATTAACAAAATGTTTTTAGTTTGAAAAAGTACATGATAAGACACGATTTAGGTTTACATATGATACATGTATATACATTTATATATATGGTACACTAAGCAGCATAAGTCTATAACAGTAGTCTCAATCAATCTTTTATATATATATATATATATATATATGATAAGACAAGGTAAGATAAGATAGAGCACTGTGCTGGGGACCTGAAGGTTGCAGGTTCAAGTCCCGGCTCAGGCACTACTGAGGTGCCCTTGAGCAAGGTACCGTCCCACTACTCTGCTCCACGTCTTGGAAGTCGCTTTGGATAAAAGCGTCAGCCAAATGAGTAAATGGAATGTAAATGGAAAATGGAAAAGATAAGACAGGTCATTAAGGACATTGTGTGTGCCTGCCACCTATTGAAGTGCATGATGGAATTTTAAGAGTCAACTGGTTTTCTGAAACTTCCAGAACCAAAAACATTAATTCATTAATTCAACAAAACAGTAGAGGGCGCCCAAAGACAGGTTCTCAAAGAAAAGTGGTAAATGGAACTAAATGATTAAAATAAAAAATACCTCCAATACCAATATTTAAATATAAATAACAAAATATCTTTAAATAATTCTGCGTCTTGATACAAGAATTTTCTTTCACTGTGGGAAGTAGATCGTATTACATTTAAAACAAATCATTGATAAATAAACCAACAACTTTTGGGCAGTAAGCCAACAGGGTTTGGGCAGTAAGCCAATTGCATTAGAGCTACTGAGAGCTGATTGGTTGGTGTGCACTCACTGAGCAGTGGCTTACAACAAGGGAAAATTTTGTATCAATCTGATACCAAGTAAATACAGGGCCAGTTTCACTGCGCAGAGCGTCATGATTTATGAGGTTAATGTATCATCAATATGCAAAATCTGAAACATTTATATCACCACTAAATGATTTAATGATTTTTGCTTTCCACTGTTAATTAGTTCATCATGTTCAGGTTTAAACTCACAACAAATTTTAAGTAAAGTTTTTAGACAACTAAAAAAAGTGTTTTATTATTATAATAAACTTAATTTGCAAACAAGCAATTAATAAATTAATTAATAAGCAATTATATAATAACAAAACATTTTCCCCTTTCATATGCTTCTCTGGCTTTTTAAAAAAAATTAATAAAGTGCACAAAGTTATTACTGGAGAACAACTGTTAAAACTTTTGTACTTTTGTTCAGGACCAATTATATATTACATTTTGCATTATTTTTCTTTACAATAAACAATATTTTTCCTTGTTAATGCACTTCACTTATATTTTCTTAATAAACAAAGTGCACAAAATTATTATTGGAGAAAGATTTTTAAAGTTTTAAAAAAGTTTTTTTCCATAAGAGTTCTTTGTTCAGAGACAATAATCTAACAATTTCTCCCATTTGTTGCACTTTCTCTCCTGTTTTTTAAACAAATACACAAAGTTCACAAAATTATAACTGGAGAATGAATGTTAAATTCTTCTTTTTCAGTTAAAGAGTTTGTTCAGTTTTTGATCAGAAACAATATTATAATAAAATAAAATTCTCCCTTTCATTAAACGTTTTGCTTTTTGATAAAAAATAATGCACACAGTTGTTGGCGAGTAGCTTTCTGGACACTTTCATTTTCTACATCACATATATGAAAATAATTGTGGGGTATTTCTTAGCCCCCCCCCCACAAATCTATGCCGATGCACGTGATGGCATGAGCACAAAACACAGCAGAGCAGCAGGAGTAGGAGGAGTAAATGTGAGAGGAGTGCTGTCTCTGACATGTCTACTTTTCTGATGAAATAAGAGCAACATACTGAACGTAGATTAACTAAAGTGTCGATCCCATCGTGCTAGTATTGATTGATCCTATCACAATTAAGCTGTGTGCACATTTGTCTAGTTTGCACTATGACACTTTACATATTTTCTGTATTTAAATTCAACTGCACATTATGTGTCTTTTTACATCTTTTTATAGGCTCATAGTGTGTGTATACATGGATGTCGTAGTGGGGTAAAAAGTGGGACTGACTTAACAGGGCGTGGACTGGGTGACGGGCCCTTGAGAGGCCTGAAATTTTGTTTTTTTAAATATATGCGTTTGTATGCAGGCCTATTGAGACTGCTTGTGTACAGGGCACAGACTGCTGTCCTATTTGTATGATTTATATCATAAATATATATCTATTTTCTTTTCTGTGTAATTTCTATACTCTCTTTAGCTAGATCTGCACATCCTCATAACCGACGCTGTGGATGTACTGAAGGTGCTGCTAGAAAGTCCCATAACTGGAAATGAAATGTGTTCAAATGTAACAAGAGTGTGGAAATAGTTCATGCTGTCCCATGTCAACATGAAGTGTGTATTACTATAATAAAAAAGTTTAGTAAACTAGGACAGAAACCCATTAACTTTGGACTTTTATGTCTGACTAACCAGCATCAAGTGGATAGAATTTTTACACTATGGCATAATGACCATCTAGGGGTGGGTGATTTATCACAATATTTTGAGAAATTTCCCTGATATGCAATATGTCACAATATGTATTAAGATGGAACAAATGAAAAAGAGCCAACAGTGGCATTTTCTTCTAAAACATATGAGCATAAATCAAATTACAAATCAAAGTACAAATTTTATACAGTGTTTTTTACGCAACAGTACAATATGTTCACTTAAGCAAGACTAATGATACTCTTCTTAAAATTAAACATGAAGTTTGACAGTGTTTTTTAAGAAGTAATCATATCAAGATATGCTCAGAAAAACATATTGTGACCACAGTTTATCATGATAATAAATATCATCATATTGCCCAGCTCTATGAACATCGCTGTATAATAATATGGGCATAAATATAGACATGACAAAATACATGTATTACAGAGCTGCCATGTTTGGTTTTGCACACTTGGTTTGACTAACACCGTCCAAAAATTTGTAGACGGCTTTTTTTTTTTAAATGAAGGGTGTTAATAGGGGAGGTAGTGCCCCCTTGCTCCAGTAACAGCAAGTCCACTTCTGAGAAGGCTCTACACAAAAGGGGATTTGATTGTATTGGACCACAGTAAAGTAGAAGATACGTTTTGACTCACATCCACCACTACACAAGGAATAGAACCTGCATGTGTGCAAACAAACACCTGTGTCAGCAATGGGTGCACCTTAAATGAGCTAAACATACTCAATTTAAGGGCTGTCTGGATATTTTTGGGCACACCATGTCCATTTCCTCCATACCAATGAGAAGTGGGCTCCTGCCAGTTTGGATAAAACCCAAAACCCTTAGTCAAACTCATGGCCCCTAGCGGGTGCTCCCTCACCTGTCACAGGCCTCATCCAGGTCCTCGCAGTCGCAGCAGCATGCTGCCATGTGGCTCCGCCCACCGTGCCGGTTCACATACTCACAGCAGCACAGAGGATCGTCCTGCTTCAGCACCTTTTTGGCTCTTTTCTTCATGACAACTCATCTAGTAAGCTGCAAGCTCAGAAGGACCTCATCCACCTGCAGGGATGTAAAACAGTGAGCATGATTGAAAGTTGGGCAGCTTGTTTACTCTCTTCGGCCTTATTAATTATACACTGTGCTACCAGGGTGGATCTAATGGCTCATATTTCAGACCGGAGCACTTCAACAAGTTCTAAATAATGTAGCCTGAGCATCACGTGGTCTGACCCAGGCAGCAGCCACTCAAGAGAACCTGACTGAACCAAAAAAAGCTCTGGGCAGGAGCCAAGCTAACACCCCCCAAAAAAGAAGGCTCAGTCCCGGTAAATTCACCCGTTTTGGAACGAATGCACCTCCTGAATTATATTTCTGCCTTCTCCAAAAGCCACTGGATGTACATAATAAAACACACCCCTGATGCATTTGAGCAGAACCACAGCTAAATAAGATTTAAAGGTCCCTATTATCCTGAAGCCAGTACAGGGAATGTTAAAGGGGGGGAGGGGGTGTCTGTGTTCCTTCACCGGTCACCACCACAGCACCTACAGGACGCATTCCACCTCAGTCAAGGTTAAGAGCAGGGGGTCCACTTAGCAGAGTCACTGTGAAACCCAAGTCCATTGCAGCAGTGGGGTTGCCCTGACAGTAAGGAGGGAGCAGGAAAAACGTCCAGCAGTTCAACCAGTGGCGATCATGCAGTTAGGCAGCACCCTGTAGGGAGAGAGCACCTTCAACACTGGACCAGCCAGCCTATGGGCTTTGGTGTGTATTAATCAATTTTAGGCCACACCCACCCACACCCACACCCACACACACACAGTCCATGCTGAGAAGATGGGACGTAGCCTTCACTCTACAAAGTTGGTGTCTGGTGTGAAGATCTGCTAGATCAGGAAGGTGCCATAGTTTAAGCCACGTTTTCTTTAACATAAACTACCTCTGAGCACCAGGTGTGTCCTAAACACTGTCTGTGCGCTCCGACAGCAGCACAACCAGCAGCCTTCGAGCTTCGCCTACCTGGAACCGTCTCGTCCGGAAACCACCCAACCTCCAGTCATCCCGGAACTATCCAGACTTTTCGCCGACAGGCCAGCGTGTTGAGCCCCTCGGCGCTTCGCCGAGCAGGCAGCGCCTCTGTAGCACACCCAGACGGGGCTCAACGAACACCTCGTTTATACCGATCCAAGCAAAAGCCGCTCGTGGTCGACTGGACGCGTGGCCGGCCAGACGGGTCTCCTGCTCCCAGCTCCGCGTAGCTGCTACTGCTAAGAGTGGCGATGGTTGCCAGATCCCTCTGTACGAATCTCCCTTACACATTACAGCGTCGCAAATCCAGTGGCTGCGAAAACGTTTTACCTGTTCTCTCTGTTCACTGATTTTTAATAAATACTCTTGTTTCTGTATCTCTCATTTCCTCCGCTGGCAAGCCATTTTAAGATAAAAGGCTGGGCCTGTGTAGTATTCCAGATATGCAGTAGATAGTACCTACCAAAAGTGATCCAAGGAAGGACAACTGATGAATCGGCAACAAGGTCATTGGCACCCAAGTCCCACTGATCCATATGGGGAGTGAAAACTAGTCCATCTGGTCTGATCCCACAGAAGAGCTACTGTGGTTTAAAAAGTGATGCTGACTCTGATAGAACAGGGTCAGAACACACAGTGCACCACAGTCAGAGCTGTTTCAGCAGCAGGAGGGGACACACTTAGTAATAGGCAGATGGTGTTAATGTTCTGGCTGAATGGTGTATGGTAGAAACATCCTCTACTGAATGAACAGTTAATTGCAATAAACACCCAAGTAACAAATTAAATGATCTGGGCCTCAAGGTCTGCTTTTCTTCAACAGTCTGAAGGAGGGGGGTTCCCTAAAGAAGGAGTTAGCCACAACATGGCAACACAGACAAGGAACTTGCCTATTTTGTCTTTTTACGTCAATACAGACCAGCCTTTCATTTTCAGATGTGAAGTTACACTGCAGGCCCACAAGGGTTAAGACTTCAATAGTACACACACACACACACACACACACACACACATTTGCGGAGTGTCGTCATTCTTTTCTGACAATTAGGGGTGTTCACATAACCAAGACGTCTCACCACATTCTCTTACACCTCTGGTTCTGCAGTACGATTCTGGGGCAGCTATATTCTGCTACAGTGTGTTACGGGACATACAATTAATAACTGCACGATGAAGCTGCACAGCTGCTGTGGGGTTATACATTTATAAAGGAAGAAACATCTGTTTTTCTTCTGCACTCAAACAACACAAAAGCAGCAAATTTTAGCAATTTTATTAGTCATAAAACAGAAATATCCACAAGAAAAGGTTTTATCCTTCTTTTATTCAAGGCATAAACAGGCATCACATTTCATCAAAAAAAAAAATCTATGAGGTTAGAAAAAGCGATTTCCTGAGAAGGTGATAAAAAAGCAAGTCACCCAATGATATTTGCTTCAAATTAAAATGTCTGTCGTGCAAACACTATTACAACAGTGCTCCAGAGTTCCTACAGGTGTCAATACAGTACAAACATTAGATATTAAAAAGTTATCAAGTACAATCTTGCAGGCCCCACTCCATTCATACAGTACTGTGCAAAAGTCTTAGCCTCCATGTTAATAATTAAAGCTGTTTCTCTGAGCAGTGAGTTTCTTTCTGCAGCAAAAACAAATGAACATTAGAATCAATGCAAACAAACAGTGCAGCAGTGAAAAGAATGAAGATTTGTGTTTAAATAGTAGTTGATGGTGTGTGAGGTGTTAGAAGACACAGGTTCGGCTCCAGATTTCACCTCCATGTCTCCAGTCACTGCATGGATGTGTGTGAAGCTCCATTAGCCTGATTTTATCTAATGAAGGACTGATTGAGCCCAAACCAGTAATTTGATGGGAACTATAGTAACACTGGGCTCCACTAGGAGAGAACTGGGAATGGTCAAGTGAACACACACACTTAATTTACTGATTTACTGTTATTACTGTTTATCCTAATATAAGAGGCCAAGACTTTCACACAGTAGTGTATATTAACCAATAACTGTACATGTAGAACCCTTCCACAGAGGAACATAAAATATTCCAAAAGCTTAAAATCACACTTAAGATATTTTTGCATGAACTAAAAACAACATACAAGCCGATTTGGGTTCATTCAGTAGCACTGCTTCTGACGCTTTGAAAGTGCAATCATTAACAAACACCTGAAGTTACTTCTTAGCCACCGGTGCATTTACCAACATGGTAAAGGAAACATTTCAAGCACTTTGTCATGCCCTGGTTAGCAGTGCTGTAACGGAATATTTGTACAATTTTAATTGCTTCTTACACACACACACACACACACACACACACACACACACACACACACACACACACACACACACACACACACACGGTCCTATTGTAAAACAAAACCCACATTACATGAGTTGTGCAAATTAACAGGCCAAAACCCATAAGACGCTCAATAATTAAGACAAACCGTTAAACACAACAACATTTACACAAATCAAATGGGGGGGAAAGGCACTGCATCTTAAAGGACGGTCATCTAGAAGAGGCAATGGGCCTGTATCAGTCCCTGGCCCACTGCTAAGCTTTACACCCACACAAAGCTTAAAAAAGCATTTAGCCACCTGTTACTGCAGCACAGGAGTCCTGGGGTGGCACCACCCAAAGGCAGAGAAAGAAGTCTCTGGAGTAACCATTTCCATGGCAGCGTTTCTCAACATAGACAAATCCTGTGGGCTGGATCCCCTCTACTCCAGTGGTCACCAGGCACCGTGGCATTCATTACTGGCTGGTGGTCTTGTTGTGGCCCTGGAAGTTGTGCTGGAGCATCACCAGAGAGCTGCGTAACTGTGGAGAGACACAGGAGCCATCACAACTGGCCCAAACAAAACAACTTGCACACAGGAGACCTTCCGCCGTAACTGGAAACGCCACCGGAGAGATGTGTTACACCAGCACATGGGGCAGGCAGAATCACTTCTCTGTGCTGAGACAGTGACTGCGAGTCAGCTGTTATTAGGGTCTAAGTGAGAGCGATTACTGGATAACTGTGTCATACGTCATAGATACAGACAAACACATTTTCTAAAGAGGAGATTTTATTTTATCAGCCTTTTTACAATTTCTGTTAAAAAAGATAGAGTGCAATGAGTGAAATGTAAGAAGGAAAGGAAGAAAAGGAAGAAAGAGAAGGAAGGAAGGGATGGAAATGAAGGAAAGGGAAGAAATGGAAATAAAAAACAAGGAAAGAAAGGAAGGGAAGGAAAGGCAAGGAAATTATGTAAAGGAAGGAAGGAAGGAATGAAAGAAAGAAGAAAGGAAAAAACAAGGAAAGGACGGATGGGAAAAAAAGAAAGAAAAGAGGAGAAGGAAAGGAAAGAATGGAAAATGAAAAATCAAGGAAATGAAAGCAAAAGGAAGAAAAGAACATTAAAAACATGGAAAGAAAGGAAGGGGAGGAAAGGAAAGAAAATGACGTAAAGGAAGGAAGGAAGGAAAGAAAAAAAAACAAGGAAAGGGAGGAAGAAAAGAAAGAAAGAAATGAGGAGAAGGAAAAAACAAGGAAAGTAAAGGAAGGATAAATAGGGGACCACTACTCATACCCATATTAGGCAGTTTTTCTTTATGGGGAAATAGCTCATGTTATGCCCTGTTGTAAATAAAAATATCCTAAAAACACACGTTTCTCCACATATAAAAGTAAATTCACCATTTTACCATTACTACATATCATCACCCCACTCTATAGGCTCCTACTGCCAAAACCACAGACCTACAGCAGACTCAGTTCACTAGTTTGTTTGTTTGTTCTTATGAAGTTCAGTGAACAGCAGTGTTAACTTGCATGTAGCAACATTAATATATAAAATGCTAAATGACCCTGAAATCCAGAGCATCCAATGACAATCGGAAGAAAAATGTAACGTTAACGTTCCTGTTTACCCCAGGGGGTCAATTTAGCAACTTTTAAAAACTTTCCCAATCGGGAAAAACCTGGCTTAGTAATAAAGGTGTGACACATGATTATAGGAGGTCCTTGTGTTAGAGCCACACAAACACACCTGTTCCAGCAAGTTGATGGAGTCCTGTAGCACCGCCCTCAGTAAACGTGTCTCCTCTTGGCTCCTTTGGAATATAGTCTGTCTGGGGCCCAGATCAGGTGCCAAACTGCGTAAAAAGAGTCATAACTTATTTCTTATGTATTTAAATATTTTTGAGCTTTTTAAAATGTTTACACACACATATGCCCACAAACACATACATACATACACTGACCACTTGCCTAATATTGAGTAGGTCCCTCATGCTGCTGTAACAGCTCTGACTGTGATGCACTGTGTTCTGACCCCTTTCTATCAGAGTCAGAATCACTTTTTAAACCACAGTAGCTCTTTTATGGGATTAGACCAGACTCTCCTCATCCATCAGTGAACCTTGGGTGCCCATGATCCTGTGGCCCATTCACCAGTTGGATAATCTTTGGTAGGTACTAACTAATGCACACCTGGAACACTCCACATGACCTGGTGTTGTGGAGATGCTCTGACTCGTCTAGAACATCACAATAAGGGCCCTGTGGCTCAGATCCTTAAGTCTGCCTATTTTTCCTCATTCCAGCATTTCAACTTCAAGAACTGACTGTTCATTTGCTGCCTAATATATCACACCCCCCTGTCAGGTGCCACTGTAATGAAAAATCTAGACGGTGTTATTTACTTCACCCGTCAGTGGTGTTAATGTTCTGGCTGATTTGTGTACACATGCACATGTGCACAGCCCAGAAAGAAGCCACTAGTCCTTACCTGGCCTCGGCTCGCTCTCTCATACGCTGCTTTGTGCTCAGGTACATACGATGGGCCACGTCCTCCATCGCCCATAGCTTGAAGAACAGGCCCAGATTCAACACGGTCAGAATCAAAAGACTGTAAAACACAATGAGTGAAGACATACCTGAACAAAATCACAACTATGCAAATGTGCAGTGAAGTGCACCAGTTGTAAAGCAAGCCAAGCCTAGTTTTTCACACTTAAATTCTTTAAGAAAAATCCAACTGACTGTAAATGGTGCATTATGGGAGTTGCTGACTTACATAAAACTCATTCCAGCAATAATGGAGGTGATGTTCCACTTATGTGCGCTCTTCATGTCCACTGCATGTGATATGCAAAACCAAAGTCAGTGTTAGTTTTGCTTTTTTATTTATTTATTTTAATAGATGACTGACTGATGTACTCTGCTTGCAGTCACATACGGAGCAAAATAATTACTCTCGAACATCGTGAGGAAACTGCTAATGGTTTCAATCGTACCCATAGCTCCATCCCTGTGCTGCTCTGTGTCCACACCATATTGCTTGGTAGGCCGCATGTGCTCCTGCAAGGTGCGACTGTAGGTCCTCCGCCTTCTACGCAAACCGCCCTTTCCAGTGTCACCCGAACCTTGAATTAACTCCGCCTCCTCCTCTAGAAGCTCTGCTTCTAAAACAATCAACACACACTTGTACATTTTTTTATCGTTAACCCGAAACGTGGAGACCAACGTATTATTTTTCAAAGATAAAGGAAGAAATTAATGTAAAGATGTAGAAAGTGAAGCATTTATACCAGTAAAAACACTGCTGTCACCACAGTCATAGTGTACATATCTCTGTTCTGACCCCTTTCTATCAGTGTCCACATTAACATTTTGTGCAACGGGAGCTGCTCCGTGGAATCGGACCATACAGACATCATGCATCAGTAAACCTTGGGTGCCCATAACCCTTGTTGCCAATTCACCAGTTGTCCTTCCTTGGATCCCTTTTGGTAGGTACTAACAACTGTAGGCATGGAACTAGGGGTGGGCGATAGGGCAAAAATATCTTATTACGATATTTTGAGAAACTTGCCTGATATGCAATATGTCAAGATATGAATTAAAGAAAAAAAAGAGCTGACCGTGCCATATTTTCTAAAGTACAAACAATTTTTATTCAGTGTTTTCACACCACAGTACAATATGTTCACTTAAGCTAAGACTAGTGATTTTATAATGATGACTAATGACTAATGAACAGTGTTTTTTGTATGAAGCACATCAAAGCATGTGAAAGTGACTATTTGTCATTGTGAACACACTCAAGCACCACAACTAAATGCGACCTCTGCATTTAACCCATCCCGTGCACACGTGGAGCAGCGGGCAGCTATCAACAGGGACTCGAACCTGTGACCTTCAGGTCCCAAGGGCAATGTCCTAACCACTAGGCCACCACTGTACTATTCACAGTACTACCCATATCAAGATATACTCAGAAAAGCATATTGTGATCACAGTTTATCATGATAACAATAAATATCATCATATTGCCCAGCTCTACCTGGAACACTCCACAAGACCTGCCGTTCTGGAGATGCTCTGAATCGGTCGTCTAAAACATCACAGTAAGGCCCTTGTTAAAGTGGCTCAGATCCTTACACTTGCCCCTTTTTCCCTGCTTCCAGCACATCAATATCAAGAACTGACTATTCACTTGCTGCCTAAAACATCCCACCCCCCTGACATTATTATTATTGTAATGAAATAACTAGAAAGTCAAGGTTATTCACTTCACCTGTCAGTGGTGTTAATGTTATGGTGGATCATGGTATATAGTATATACACATTACATGTGTATTATATGTACGCACATGCAAACACCAAAACTGGAGGGAAGAACGCTAGTACATGCTTCTTCCGAATCACATGAAGAGTCACCTTTTTTTTAAACTGCCACTAATGCAAATTCATCAGCCAACAGACGTGCGCTGTCTAGCATCATGTGGAATGATGGGGGAGGGAGAGTCATCCCACCCTCCCAGTGAGAGCAATTTACAATTTAAATATACATGGCCTGTCCCTTCACTTGCCCTGCAATAGCAGCTGTAGGCTACTCACTTAGACCATGATTCAAACTCTGTAAAATCTGATTATCACTGGGTTTTATACTTTGTTACATAACTAAAAGCGACAGCTGTCCCTTCCCTCTTCAGCTCCAACCTGTGCACCATCCAGAGAGCAGAACAGGGCTGAGATCAGCAGAGCGTGCATTAACATAG
Source organism: Arnoldichthys spilopterus (assembly GCA_037974385.1). Classification (NCBI taxonomy): domain Eukaryota; kingdom Metazoa; phylum Chordata; class Actinopteri; order Characiformes; family Lepidarchidae; genus Arnoldichthys; species Arnoldichthys spilopterus. Next base: position 18,294 of record JBBPDA010157501.1, on the reverse strand, counting down.
GCCATGCTACAACAGTAAACACATTAGCAATAATTTAGAACAACACAGCGAAGACATATCATACAGGAGACTAGGTCAAGGAGATGGACAGAGTGTAGCTAAGATGAATACAACCAGAGAAGAATACCAAGAACCTGATACTAACCAAGGTGTCTGAAATAATCCTCCAAGCCACTCCACGAGTTTTTGGTGATGAAAGACTTAACGACGCCCCATGGCTGCTTTTTGTACTTCACGTCAGTGTAAATCCTGTGAGAGAATTCCAAGAGTAAATAAGGCATATAAATATCCTCATAGCTTAAAGGGCCCATATCATAAATTAAAATTACATTTATGCACTGTTAAAGCTTAAAAGCCTTCACTCCCTAGTTCATATATGGAAAACGCTGCTGTTCACACTGCACAGTGGTGAAAGAGGTCAGATAACTTTACTGTTCACACTACATGACTGTGTAAGGGGTCAGATCGCTGTAACATTCACACCATACAATGGTGAAAGGGGTCTGACTGCTGTTCCGCTCACACTACACGATGGTGAAAGTGGTCAGATCTCTACCATTTGCACTAGACGACTTTGAAAGGGGTCAGATCGCTGTACCGTTCACACTACACGATTGTGAAAGGGGTCTGGTAGTATGGGCAGTCTGTTCTACAGAGAGAGTTGGAAGTAAGTCATTCAGTTCTGTTTGGTTTGCTAAGTACAGCGTCACACAACCATGCTCTCCTTAATAGGGTGTACTGTATGTCCCTCGCCTCTTTCCATAGATTTGTATCCCGCGCTCACACTGGCTGTAACTTGCAGGCGACTGGCCCAGATGTTTGGCAGGCTAGATATCTGGGCAGAGTCAGTGACTAGTCATTGTAGTGTTCATACATTATGATTGTTGATCGTCAATCGAACGTGGAAATGCACCAGATTATGCAATTTTGTTAGCGACTCGTCAGAAACTCAAAAGCAGCCTTAAAATAGTGCAGTGTAAGAAGGCATAAAACAGCCCTTCACTAGTTTTGTGAGGTCATAAAAACTAACTCAGATCAGCATTTCTGCTGACAACATTTCTCTGTGGCAGCATACATTGCAAAAGTTCACCATCACATCAAAAAAGTCTTAAAAATACACTAAAATATAATCCAGATGGCAAAACTGTGTGTATCTTAGTACTAGAATAGGATTTAGGAACTGAAATTATGCAAAGCGGAAATATTCTACATAGTTGTCAATAATATACTAGGTTAAAAGTGAGAAGCACGTTTATGGAACATTTCATGAGACAATATCTGTGATTTATTGCTCGAGATTTCTGTCTACACCAATACACCAATCAGCCACAACATTAAAACCACTGACAGGTAAAATTAGTTACATTGATTATCCCCTTACAGTGGCACCTGCCAGAAGTGTGAGGTATATAAGACAGCAAGTGAATGGTTTAAAAAGTAAATGCTGGCACAGTGCGCCACAGTCAGAGCTGTTACATCAGCATGAGGGACACCCTCAGTATTAGGCAGGTGGTTTTAATGTTGTGGCTGATCAGTGTAGATCTATTTAAATTAGTGCATAAATGCATATACTGAAACTATTACAGACTTACTTAAGCCTACACTTGCGCTTGGAGTTGCTGACAATGCAGTAGCGATTCAGAGTGTAGAAGTAGTCGTGGTACGGGACGTCATGTGTGTACACTTCCGCATCCACTAGGTATTGGTGTCCTTCCCTAGACTCCTTATATAAAATCTGAAAAGTGGAACAGTGAGTGGTTTTAAAATAGCAGCCACACACAACATGGTTAACATGGGAGAGCAATTAAATAAAGAAGGCAAGCCACAAAAAAGACAAAAAAGATTTTTATAATGGCGCTATTAGTTAAGGTCTGTTTTTATGACTAAGGTGTGGGCAGCAAATGAAGCAGATGGAGGTGGTCCATGGAAGTTAAACTAGTCTGAAGATAGATGAGCAGGAGGCCGCACTGACTGACGATCTGGTCAAACTTACAAACCTGCTGGAACCCAAGTGATTATATTACTGTTAGAGATTACATCATGTTTTCATATTCTATTGCATTTTGGGGCACTGTGACATCTCCCCACCCATATCAGTCTCCTGCTAGACTAATGTAGTGATGGCACTGACCTTCAGAGCCTCACAGGCTTCTCTGTCTGACATTCTGATAATGGGACCTTCTAGTTCCCAAACATTTAGTAATGCCTGTGCCGGCACAGGAGAAGAGCGGATCTGATCTTAGCAGCATTCTGTAACACCTTTAAACCCATCTTAATAAACTTAACTGCCTCATCATTGACTCCAAAGGGACCTGGGATTTAAATGAACAAATCCAGCAACTGCAAGGCACAAGCCTCTAATGCATGCAGCAGAAAAGGAAGAAATGGCAAGCAGCCCAACCTGATTTTCTGTAGCTGTGGAAAATTTTCCCACTAGTGGGTTGGTGATAGTGATGGTGTAATTTAGTCTCCTCTTCATAGAGCCAGAGGAATCTCTCTGCCAAGAAGTAGAGGACACGCCTGCCATGTGAAGAAACACAGTAGTTACCAGTGAGAATGGATTAATTTCAGATGAACAAGTAACAAAAAGCCCTGGTTATATTTGGCACTTAGGATATAGCGGCTTGACCTGACCCACAACCGTGTTCGTTCAGAGCAACTGGACAAATGAAGCTGGACAAGGTATTGGTACGCAAACAATGTTGTATACCAATCACTCTTCAATGCATACAGTCTGTATATTAAAATTATATACACTGATCAGCCATAACATTACCACTTTCCCAATACTGAGTGTGTCTTTCCTGCTGCTGAAACAGCTCTGACTGTGGTGCACTGTGCGTCCTGGCCCCTTTCTATCAGAAACAGCATAAAGTATTTTTAAACATGTGGGATCAGACCAGATGGACTAGCCTTCACTCCCCATATGCATCAGTGAGCCTTGGGTGTCAATGACCCTGTTTCCAATTCACCAATTCAAAACTTTTCATACTGAAATACATTTCATATTTTAAAATTAAATGTAAAATCTTTAATGGCTGTTATGGTTTCTACAAAAAAGGTGTTAAAACGTAAACCACCCAGACATTCCATGGCCCAGTGTCTTCATATTATGTCATTTTATAGCCTTTTTGGTTGATAAGTCGACTAACCCTAACCCTAACCCGATCAGGCTTATTAGTCAACCAAGAAAGTGAGGAACAGCTCTAATGCACACACTAACTGGTGGACAGTATGTGTCTGTTCCATTTTTGTTTACTAAGCTTTCTCTCACTCCTTCTCTCTCTTTCTGTTTGTACTCCTGCCTTTTTCCCCTCTTTTCCAGCTGCTCAGAGTTTGGATTTAAGAGAAAAATGTGACATGAAGCACAGCTGCTATGTTTATAGTGAGACATCATTCAACAGACACACACAGACACACACAGTTTATTTTTTTGTTCAACAATCCCATAGTTTTTTTTAAAAATATTTCTTTATCAAATAGTCAAGATTTCTCTTAATCGTAAAACTCAGAATACATAAACTAATTCGTAAAAATCAAATAAAATTCTTGGATTCTCTCAAAACCTCTCTGAGAAATCCAAAGACTTGCAACCTGCAACTCTCATGCCTTTGACTAATATCCGATGAAGAAGCTTTTTGAAAAGGTCTAATAACTAAAGACTCAGTGAAATCCAGTGGAGTTTTGACCATAACGGACCTAAACCATGTGGCAGTGATTGAACAGTCAGGTTGACTTAAACTGAATGTTTAAAAAAAAAAAAATTAAGGGATTCAAAACACATTCAGCCAAAAAATTGACCAGAACACTGAAAGGTTAAGCCGCACTGGGGCACAGAAAGAATTCTACAATTTGGCATACACCTTTACTCGGGGCTCTAAACCTGCTCGACTTAGCAAAGCAGCAGAATCAGAGGAGTGAAGTGATTCGGCAACTGTAATACAGTTTATTACTATACGTCATTAGTTTTTATTATTTTCAGCAAACAATCCTGAAATGCTCCAGACCCCCACACACCATTCTTGCTGCATTCTTGGCAGGAATACAAACACAGATCAAACATTTACCTGTGATCTTTCTGGCATCCATAAACCGCTGGGAGAAATATGAATCAGTGAAAAGCAGCTCGAACATTTTCTCAGCACTGATTCGGAACACCCTGTTCACATACAGTTTCCCTTGAGAGACCCGGGACACACACTCTCGCTCCACTGCAAGGCAACATAAATCACCAAAACAACACACATGAGCACATGCAGGAACACACGACTAGTGATGTTTTATTTGGTCAAATGATTCTTTTGAACTGCCAATTTCAATGAATTAGCTTTAATGAATCAATTATTCAATTCAACTGTTTACTGATTCACAAGCTAACTTGGTCTTCTCTGTTCGCAATGGTCGAACAGTATTTATCGATATGATAATAAATAAACATATTATTAAGTTTACTGTGTATGTATTAAGTTTTTTAGCTTATATCATGAACAACAAAGCTGTGTAGATAGTAGTGGTTGCCTAAGTGGTTGTAGGCCCATGTGATCGGAGGGTTGCAGGTTAAAGTTAGCTGCCCCCTCCTCCATGTGTGGATGGAAAGTTTCAGTGAATCAGTTTGACTGATTGAAAAAGAACCGGTTCAAAAGAATCACCTGTTCACAGTGGGTGTCTTACCTTCCTCCACACTGTCAGACAGACTATTTTCAGAGAGCCGGTCTTCATTTGCATTCAGGTCTAAGGAAAGAGAAGAGCGCTTGGACACTCGCTCATTGCTAAATCGCTCAAGAGACAGGTCAGGACTGCGCTGGCGAGATGCCGTACTCCGTGTGTCCTCCTTTTGGGCATGCAATCACAGTAAACACAGTATGTCAGGGAAAACCTGCATCAGATAAGAGCCATTCAACTTAACTCCAGTACAGAACATTCTACATCATATAGACTGATTCCATAAATGAAAGTTATGGTTAAAGTCAACATAAACTGCCATTTTTCTTCCATACCATGAGTAAAATGCAGTATTACGTTGGATTTGTCAGTGCATTCACTCATGAGGATGGTGGGTTTATTCGTTGAATAGGGGTACACCAATGTGGCATTTGTTGGGCGATGCCAATAGCTGATATTTTGTATATGGCTATTTGCAGATGTCGATATCAGTGCCGTAACAAAAACAAAAAAAATTGATAAAATTTTGAAATTGGGACTACTTAGAAAAATATAACATGCATTTAACTTTCACTTATTTTGGCAAGAATAAAAATAAAAAATTAAACCATTTCAGAACCGTATTCCAACAATTACCTAAACCTTCTGCTCTTTCAGAACACAATAAACACATTAACACTTTGAAATCACAGTTCAATTAAACATCAGTCTGATGCCAGTATTTTTTTTTCTGCTGATACAGATGTGAAACATGATAAAATAGTTTTTTTATTTTCCTGTGTTGCATTCGGCCTGAATTCGGACACTCAGGCCCAAGGTCACTTAAAACTCTAGGACTCTTTGACCAAAACTTTAGGTCATTTTGACCGATTATAAACTGAGATGATTTCAAAATACACTTCTTTTCTGGGCCTAATCATCAATCAAGGCCAGACTATATGACGCCAATGGCTTTCTGACGCACAAAGCTGGCTGTAATAGTTTACACACACACATAGTGATTCTACACACGCATGTACTGCATTAGCTCAACTTTGCTTTATTTCTACAATTAATCTCTTATCAAGGATACTTCCGTCTGGATCCAGACTTTTGGCTACTGAGGTCACAACTGGTTGAAACTGGTTCCACTGAAATCTGTTATAAAATGTACTTTCATTTTGGTCAGTGTAGATTCAGAAAGAGGTTCACACTTGCTCTGAGGCTCTTTGAATCTGCTGCTTCCTCTGCTGTCTGTGTCTGTGGGACGTCCTAAATCTTTTGGGGGACTCTATCTCCAGATGAGATATCTCTCTCTCTCTGTTAAAACTTTTAAAATTACTTTACGGTGTAATTCTGACCTCTCCTTTAAGACACGTCAACATCACCTGTGAGCTATAAGCTATATCCATATAAAGAGATCCCATACCAAGACATCCCTGAGTAAGACCCTGAAACATGTTTCTGTGCCAGTTCAGCACATAAAATATACATACGCTTTCAACATTTGTACGTTTTGCCTTGCTATTTGTGTTGCACTGAAAAGTGTTCCACCAAGTGTTCATGAACCTTCAGGAGATCTTCAGCAGGAACAAGCTGAACGTACTGTACCCCATTTGCAGAGAGATTGCTCTGTAGTCCAGCGGAAGACTGTGTGTCATCACCCAGTGGTGTGGAGGCCTCATATGAAGTCTGCTCAGTCTGAGGAAGACGTAGCGAGGAAGGCCTCTCCATCCTTACAAACTGATCCTCTGCTTTCATGTTTAGGCTAAAACAAAAGGTACATTTTCACATACAAAATCTAATAACCAAATTTTGGTAATAATATATTTAGATTTTCTTGTCATTCGCTGTTTGCTTACTTGAATTATTTTTGTACACCACTTTGAGTTGCTTCTGTGCATAAAAAATTATTTATAAACAAAGCTATTCATTATTAGCAGTAGCTGATGCTCTAATAACAGGAAACCTAAAAGTGACTATGTCATTGTAAACACAATCAATCACACAAAGTACACCACAACGAAATGTGACCTCTGCATTTAACCTATAACACATGCACACAGTGGGCAGCATTGAGGAGCGCTTTGGGAGCAGTGTAGGGGGACGGTACCTTGCTCAAGGGCACCTCAGTGGTACCTTGGTTGGAACCTGCAACCTTTTGTTCACAAGGGCAAGGTCCTAACCATCTAAGCCACCACTGCCTCAGGCGCTACTTAAGTCAGTCAATAGGATTTCTAACAAAATATATAATGCATGTGACTGTTCAGCTGTTTTGGCAATAAACCTATAAAAGAGTTTGTGAGTTGTTGGTGCAGAATTGCATTTGGGAAAAAATATCATATTTTTTCTATTTTGGTATATTACATGCACAGAATAAGGTACCAAAATATTCCATATAAATGATTACACATGAATAAATGACCATTTGAATAATCCAGTGTAGAAAACATCAAATTTAACCAGGGATAATCAAACTGTTTACATATAGAAACATCTAAATGTTTTCCTAAATGCCTCCTAATTCATTTATTTTCAATAAACTATTTTGAAATCCTTGACTGGTTTAGTCCAGTTTGTTTGGCCATTAACAAATTGCCAAAATAATTAGCTAATTGATCCCTAATAGAACAGAATAGATCTTTATTGTCCTTGCACAAGTAGAATGAGATTAGGATTGCAGCTTTCTTACACGATGCTATGAAAACATAAATAAGTAAAATTAAAAATATAACCATAGTTTAAGAGAAGCAACAAATAGTAAATACAAATACCAACAGTGTGATGAGTAACGCCAATGGAACAGAACAGAACAGAACAGAGCAGCAGCGGCAGTATCAGTGTTCAGTAAAAATATAATATCAGTAGATAAATGGCAATAAGTAGTGAATAATGGACAGACAACAACAGATATAGTTTAGATACGTGTCCTGCAGTAACAACAGTAATACCTGAAAAAGTAACAATAGTCCAAATGGCTCAGATATGCAATGGCTTAAAATGTGCAAAAATGACAGTGTTTAATAAGGATAAGCTTATATGGTGGTAGAGCGCTGACACATTTGAACAGTGCTAACCCTCATCTTAAAAATTCTGTGTTTGCATGTGTGCATGAATCAAACTGAACACTCTGTTTAGCAAAAAATTTTGTTAACATGGGTCTCTCTCGCTAAACATCCATTTTGTAGCCAGTTCACAGGGTTTTGGGCAAAATCAGCACACTAAGGAGCTTCGTAAACTTTTTGTCCAAACGTTTCATTTTCTTGTTTTTCTTTTTTGTTTTTTTTGGTTTTTTTTTGGAGGGGGGGGCATTAAAAGCACATTCATATTAATGAGGCAATAGCAAAGGCATAAAAAACAGGTTTTGCAGGTAAATGAAACTGGACGGCTATGATGAGGTCACGGATCTTGGTGAAGGTGAATGCATAATTATTCTGGTGTGTGTGCACATGGTTGTTACCTAGTTTGGGTATATGAGATTGAGTCCGTTGTCATCTGCAAACTCTCCATCTCTTCATGGCTCAAGCCCAATTCATTGCCATAATGCTGTTTGACCATCTGCCACAGCTCTTGCTTGGTCAACTGCTGTGGAAGGAATGAAGAACCAAAAAGAAACTGAAGGAGCAGTGCAGCATTTCTTACATTATCTTCTTTACTGACTGTGACATGAAAGCGAGAAGGAAGCTTTGGCCTGGCCTATGACACCAGATACCAGATATGCCCACACAATGCACCTTTAATAGCCTACTAAGACAACCTACCACACACTCGGATGGAAAACAGCCCTAACCTGCTCTGCAATCATATGCAGAGATACAATCAGAGTCAAGCTGCTCAGAGTGAGTGTGCTATTCTACACTGGCTGTACAAAAGTATGTAGACACCTGCTCATTCAGAAGCTCTTCTGCTGTTACAGCCTCTACACTTCTGAGATGCATTAATACACAAGAGGATGGAACACTGTAGTGAGGTTTTAATTGTATTCAGCCACTGTATGCACTATGGGTCAGCTTTAAAGTTGTGGATTAAGCCTAGTCTTGGAATAAACTGCTGACCCAGTTGGAAATTATTTTGTACCTAAGCTTGAGGTTAATCAAGGGCATCAGTATGTAAAGACTCACCTCTTCACAGAGTACTTGGGACCACAACTACAGAACTAACAAACTTACTAACAACACGGAAAAAATAAATTCTTTTATGTCAAGGTTTTGCATGAGCTCGTGTGTAATCTTGGTTGACTAGCAGCTCTTAAACCAAGTCTAAGTTTACTGGTATAGGAAGTTTTCTTTGTTGACTAAAAAGCACCATGTAAGTCGCTATGGAGAAGAGTGTCTGCCAAATTCCGTAAATGTAAATGTAATGTTTGTGTTGATGTTTGTGATCAAGAACCAATCATCCAACTCATCCTAAAGGCTTGGATGCTCCATCAATCTAGAATACACATTTCTACTACTCCACAGCCCAATGCTGAGGGGCTTTATACACCTCTGGTGCCATTGGGCATGATGACATTAGGCCCATTTGTGGCTGCTCCTGAGCATCCCATTCTGCTGGAAATGCCTTTCAACAGAGGTTATTTAACATCTGTGTTAACAATGTGGTCACCTTAAAGTTACTCAATTTACTCAGAAGCAGGTCCAGTTCCCCAGCTGAAGGGGACAATCATACTTCTGGGGTGAGAATCTTATTCACTAGTGCATAATTTTCCAGCAGTCTACAGGAGCGTGAGCTATAAGGGTATATCTGATATGGAACTGAACAGTTTCTGGGTCACATCCTGCTAAATGTTGCATTCTGAACATGGGTGTCTGAACATGGCTTGTGGACCAGCATCTGCTGATGATAGGTTATCTGCTACAGCCAGTCATTTAAATGGCTGGAATCTAAAATGCTGGAATGTCAATGTGTTATTATAGCTTCTCTCCTTTACTTTGGTTTAATCCTGAAGTAGTGAGTTTTGCACTTCTTGCTGTTTGGAAAATAATTTCAGAATTATTATCATTTCAGAAACAAGCCAGAGTGCTTAAGAAAGACTGCAAACACCAGACTACCTAAACAAGAACCCATAATGAAGGCCAGAACAACAATAATTTTAGAAAGCAATGCTAAAATCTGAGTGCCAAATGTTTCTGTCGTCAGAAATCTCTGTGTTCTATCGGATCTGTCACTCAATTTTAAATCACATATTTAATTAATTACCAACTTTTTCATCTCCGTAATATTGTTCACCTCTGTTCGTCCTTGACTAGTGTTTTGATGCCCACGTTCTTGTTAATGCTTTCACTAGGCCTTGTACTGATCACTGTACCTCCCCCTTTATTGATCCTCCTGCTAAGTCTCTACAAAAACCTCAGTATATTCCAAACTCCACTACTGGGGTCCCCATTCTTACATCACCTCCTTTTCCAGCTACACTGGTTACTTATTCAGCCTCGTATCCAGTTTAAAACACTGTTTCTCACATTCACAGCTCTTCATATTCTCACTCCTTCCTACCCATCATGCCTTACTCCCCTGCTTGCTCTCTTAGGTCTTCTAAGTAGTAATCTTCTGGCTATCCCTCGTACAAGACTATTGGAGGCAGGTCATTCAGTGCAGAGTGCCCAAACTCTGAAATTCTCTTTCTCAATCTCTCTCTTCCCTTTCTTCCTTTAAATTTGCTTTTTTTCAATAATTACTCTTTTCCTTGGGGTTTTCCTGATTTTTTTTGTGTCAAGAAATCTTGGGATTGTGAAAGGAGCTATAAACTAAATATGAATAATAATAATCATTAGTTACTTTGACTTACACCTACTAGACAGTTCCCTGAGAACAAAATCTACACAGTCATAATCTAATCAGTTATTCCTTTCATATCACAAGGAACTGGGTTATAAAAGCAGGTGGAGCTGATCTGCTCCATGATGTTCTTCCATGGACCATGGACACCATAAACAGTACCTGCTGGAAGGCAAACGTCTCCAAAGCTATTGGAAATGTTGCTCTTTCAGTTTCCTACAGGGCAGGTTTAAAAGAGAGAGAGAGGGGAGCTTCGTATTCAAAGCACAGCAGACCTGAGCATTAGTCTCCAGAATTAAGACCAAGGTCCAGCAGTGTCCCACAGTCAACAGCACACTGTTGACACACAGTGGAAAACCATGCTTACCTCATCTCCGCCGACTGCTACAACTACACTCACTCAAAAACTCAACGGACCATATGGCGCACACACACACACACACGCACACGCACACGCACGGGCGTGAAAACTATCGCCAACCTCACCTAAACCAAGACCACCTGAAAGCTGCTGCCCATTTCTGTATGAACCCCCACCACGAAAACAGACTTATTCCCGCGTACTTACGGCAAGGTGTGAGCTACCTGTCGATGGCCGTCAGTGAACTAAAGTAACCCCTGAGCTGTCAGAAACACAGCGAGCAGGAAGTTCCGCACCGTGCTGCGTTATTGTGTTTTTTCCCCACCCGTATTCCGACAGATCGACCTGCTCTGTTGGTCTGGGTTTTATTTAAACGTATTTTTTACAGTTAAATGTCGTTTTACGATGTAACAAATGCACGTGTGCATTTGCGAATAAAATAATAAAAGACCGATGCTCTCGTTCCTGCGAGGTTAAAAGCGTTTGGATCTTACTCTCACAGGTTCCACCTGGCGGTCCTTGTTGTGTTCATTTGCTTTTAAATGGATCTATGAGTGAGGTTGCTCTGCCTACTTTTTCAGAGTAAGAAGATTATTTTATATTCTGATTCTTCTATATACAATATTTTCCCCACTTGTAGTCCCGCCGTCCGAGCCCCGCCCCCAGCGCAAGAATGTGATTGGTTAACAGTCTCTACCTGCTATCTGCGTTCCCCTCGTGATGTATGATTTACTAGCCAATCCAAGCGCAAGAGGGCGGGACTTTTGCGTGACGTTACCCGATTTGGACGTCGAACGCGCTCATTGGGACAAGCAAGGAAACTAAAATGATCAAATTTTAAAAGGTTATTTTCAGTTTTAAATTTTCAGTTTTATTTTAGGCAAAATTATGGAATTATCTTGGTATGGATTAAATTGTATTATATCGGTTTCGGCATGATGATCTGAGTGGTTTCAGGATTGCGCTTATGCTGCATGCAATGAACGCCGGACACTGGAAGACGGAACTTGAAATGACGTCATTTACGGCGTCCGCGCGTTCGATTAAAAAGTGGGAGGTAAAGTGGGGTTCTTCTGTTGTGCTTTTCTTGGAGAATAAAACAACTCATTAAACCTTCTTAAAAGTGTCAAGACGACAGAATTACAGAATAAACGATGTTCCTCGAAGCCGAGTTTATGTGATACACAGTAATATGTGTTTAAGCTGTGGGGTCACATGCAGATCCTGATCCAGAGGAGCTCGATCTTTGAATCCAGAACCAGATTCATGTTTTTGTCAGTGTCGACTGTAAGAGTGAATACATAAGTCACTTTACGTCTCGCTTTTCCTTTGTTATTTTATTTAAAGTAACGGCAGAGTTGGGGTTAGACTGAATATAACGACACTGACTGACGAACCCGGAGCTCCGTGATTTTTAGTGGGAAACACACCGATACGTTTCTCTACTACAGCTAGTGAATACACAGCCAAACTCATTAGAAGCACTAGTAGTATTTTACACCCCGTTTATTATGTACGCAGCCATATGTGTAGAATGAGAATGAGAAAATCGGGGGAACTCGAGGTTGATAAATCATACTCTAGTTACCGAGTCGGAAATCCAACTTCCGAGGGCATTTTATTTGTTTTGTTTTTTCTAGTCGGAGATCGGGAAATCCGAGTCCCCAAATGCAATTGAACGCAGCATTACCGTACAACTTTCATCATCTACATTTTTAATGAAAACACTGCACAGTGAAACCTTTTACTGGTTTAATATAATAAATTATAATATCGGTGTTACATTAGTATAATATTTATTAGGCATTTTTTAAACATATATATATTTTTTTTTTTTTAAATAATTTATCTGTTTACTATCATTATACATACTTACAGATTAATATATATGAATGTAAAAGTCTTTCTTTTTTTTTCTTTTTTTTTTTACCAACATCTGTCATTCACTGAACTGACCCGTGTAGTACAATATGCAGTAGAAGAGCGACGAAAAAAAAACCGGAACCTCTAACTATCTACCTGTACAGTGCCTGTGGTTCACGGGAACCAGAAGAGAGGTAATTTACCTTTTGTCACTGTCCAGAGAAAACCAGGTATCTCCATTTGTGTGTTTTCAATTAATATAATTTTACAGATTTTTTACATTGTGTAAAACTTTCATGATGAACCGACCAATAGAAATGCTCCAAAATCACTCGCTCGAAAATGTTCTTCCATGAACTTACATTAGAGTTAAGGAACGTTTCTGCCTTTGCCTGTAAAGTTACAGATTTGGAAATACTTGTTTTTTCTTGGACAGTGACAATATATGAGTCTTGAACACACAGTGAGAAAACAATTGGATTAATTCTGAGGGATAAAGAAAAGTTGATGCAGACATGCTTTTGGTACCTAAACCCAAACATTACAAGCAAGAAAAATGTAAAGTATTGATCCTTTCAGTCTGAATGAACTTGTTATAGATACCAATCAGCTATAACATTAACACCATTGACATGTGAAATGAGAACCTTGATTTTCTAGTTATTTCATTACAATGGCACATGCCAGGAGGGTGGGAAATATTAGGCCTCAAGTTCATGGGAGGAGCTTATCTTCAGAAAAGGAAGCTCTGTTCTCATGGAAAGTAGAAAGCCACACCCAGAGAGGTCATGGAACTCTACATTCAGGTGCAGTCATCAGAGTATCAACAGCACCCAGTTTCAGTCTGATCTCAGAGAAGGAAAGGCTCATGCAATGGATTGTAACACAAACGAGCAAAGAGTATTTGCAAAGTTTACTTTGCACTGGACATTCTAGGTCAGGGGTAGCAGGGACTTGGAAGTTAAAAGGTTCATATAATAGACTATTTCTTATTTGTTTTTGGTTTTGTTAAATATGAAATCTTAATTTTCAGTAACAAACCATTTGCTCTCTAGTCCGTGTATAGAACTTCAGTCCACTTTGAATGCGCTGTATTTGCAATGTCACAAAAACCAGCTTTTAGAATGAGCTACAGTACTGGGGAGCTAAGCAAAAGAGAGGTCATTTACATACACCAATCACCCATAACACCTGCCTAATACTGAGTGTGTCCCTCCTGCTGCTGAAAAAGCTCTGACTGTGCTGCACTGACCCCTTTCTATCAGAGTCAGCATCACTTTTTAAACCACAGTAGCTCTTCTGTGGGATCAGACCAGACAGGCTAGCCTTCACTCCCCACATGCATCGGTGAGCCTTGGGTGCCCATGACCCTGTCGCTGATTCATTTGGTATGTACCAGCTATTGTACACCAGGACCACTCCAGAAGACCTGCCGTTTTGGAGATGCTCTGACTCGGTCGCCTAGCCAACACATTAATTGTAATGAAATAAATATATAGTTAATGTTATTCACTTTACCTATCAGTGGTATTAATGTTTTGGCTGATCTGTGTCTTTTTGTGTGCAATAGTTGAAGAAGTTATCATAGAAAATTTCTCAGACATACCTTGTCCATCAGAATATTCTGCCATAGACGAAAAATGGTCTGGTAACTTTTCTCCCTTGCAGGAAATGAGGTGAAGAACAGCTGTGGGGGGCGGGGTTTGTTGGCCAGTTACATTAATCTGATGTTGCTGAATATTTTCACATTGCACTGTTACAGTGTATAGTACATACATAATGTAAACATTATAAATAATACATAGCACAATCATTTTACATGAAAATAATTTAAAGTGCATCATAATATACAGTCATATGCAAAACTTAGTCACCCCCAAATGAGAGTGATGTGTTGATGCAGAGAACACTCCCTGCTCATTTTGAGGCTGTTTATTTGCTGAATTGAACACAACATAAATATGACCTGTGCAAAAGTTATGGCACATAACACTAATTTTTCTCCAGTATGTTATATGTCTGCAAATATATGGAAATCATGAACTGAAACAGAACAAAACACCATATTAAAGTGTGTTGAATTTGAACAGGGGTTGTTCAGATGGTACAACCATACCATAGGCAATATATCACATACAATTTGCAGTGCAGTTACCTTTTCTGCATTGGTGTAGATCTGAATGGCATTTGGTATCAGACGGGCTGTCTTCTCTCTTGACATAGACGCAATATCTCTCATATTTAACGTTATCTACAAAAAAAGAATCAGTACTGACCTGGTGTCAGTTCCTCCATTGATATTATAATTCACATACATTCACACACTCTTACTTTTGTTCCCCAGAAGACATTACTGTAGAAACAGAGCCAGTTCTCAGTGAGGTAGATACGACCTTGCAATAGAATGTCTCTCTGCAGAGCGCAGGTGTAATCTGGGGGGAAACACACACACACACACACACATACATCTCAAAGATGTAGGTCTTGAAGATATGCTGAGTTTGGTAGTCAGGCTGAACAAATAAACATTTTGGCCATTGGAAAAGCTCACAAAAAATGTATGTTTAGGCACATTACATTTAATTCCCAAGCCATGAAAAAAATTGGCTATTGGGCAAATAAAAGGTTATGGTGGAAAAAAGGTTTATCTAAAGAAAATAATCGCATTTAAATCAAATCAGAATGCTGGTTAAAAAAATACAATTCGATATTTTCTCCAAATTGTTCAGCCCTATTTGATAGAATATTTTTCAGTTTCTCTCTCTCTCACCCACTATCAGTCTCTCCAGCTCTGCCAGTTCTTTAAAGTTCTTTTTGAACTCCTCGCTCCTCTGTTTGTAGCTGGTTGGCGATTGAGGTGATCCTATACACTGTCCTGTATTGTCCAAACTCAGTGATGGAGCCTGATTACAAAGAGTGAATGAAAATAAAGCAGTTACCATTTAGGAGCATGAGAACCAGGACTGTCATGAGTTACCCAGTTAGGCCTTCATGCTTTATTAATAAAAATGTGTTACTCAGTAAATAAGCAGTTAATTAAGAGGCTGTTTTCATAACAATAGTGTGTATTTTAAATTCGTCTACTGCTCTCAGTCAGAAACAGAGGCTATCTGTATATTGTTACTGTCAAAGAAAAACATGTATCCCCATTTTTTATCATTTTATTTTTCTTTACCATGTAAAAAAAAGACCTCACTTTGTTACATTGTATGAAACCTTTGTGATGAACTGACCAATAAAAATGGGCCTATAGGACTGAGGATAAGATGTTTTTACATTGACTTGTATTATGAGTAAAGAATGCTTCTGTTTTGTATTGTAAAGTTACTCTAACATAAGGGTTTTTGAGCACTGATATAGAACCAATTTAGTTCCCCAATGAACAAGCATTTTTTATATAAACAAGATGTTTGAATGTAAAAAAAAAGCAATTTACCAATTTAAAGGATCTCCCAAGAGCCTTTACATTTTGTGGAAGCTTTTTAAACTTTTAAATTTCAAATTTACTAAAATGGTTCTTTATGGAACTACAAATCATTTAGTGGTATCATTTCAAGCCCACTTATTTTGAAGAGTGTGCAATGCAACAGCTATGGCTGTGGAATCATCTGCTGTCGAATGTTTCTCATAACGAGAAGCAAAAAAATGAAAAAAATGTTCTACCATACTTATTCTTACATGCTTCTGATGTAATCTTACTGTTTATAATGAAACTAGCACATTGATTTCATAACAAGCAAAATAATTAGGCAGTGTAATCATTTTTCTAATTACATAGATTGATCAAGCAGAAAAAATCAGTTGATAAGCGATATCAAAGTATATTAAATATAATAGGTCAGCTGCATATTCTGTATTTGGGATTAATCTGCTTTACACTTGTTTCAAATATGCATAAAGCAAAATTGGCTTTTATGTCCACAAGAGGGCAGCAAAACCAGAAAGGTAATTTTTCCTTTGAAAAGGCTACATACTGATCAGCCAGAACTTTGAAACCACCTGCCTAATAATGAGTGTGTCCCTCATGCTGCTGAAACAGCTCTGACTGTGGTGCACGGTGTGTTCTGACCCCTTTCTATCAGAGTCAGCATCACTTTTTAAACCACAGTAGCTCTTCTGGACCTGGCGGGTTAGCATTCAGTCCCCACATGCATCAGCCTTGGTTGCCCATTACCCTGTGATCCTTCCTTAAATCAGTTTCGGTACTGCACACCTGGAACATTCTACAAGACCTGTTGTTTTGGAGACGCTCTAGAAATCACAATATGGCCCTTGTCAAAGTGGCTCAGATCCTTAAGCTCACCCATTTTTCCTGCTTCCAGCACTACAAGAACTGACTTACTGCCTAATATAACCCACTCCAGCCCAGATCTGGTCCTGAAAGGGCGAGTGCCCAGCACAGCTTGGTGGTTTCCCACCACAAGCACACAATTGCCAGATTTGATGAGCTTGTTTAAGGAATGGAAATATCAAACTGTGCTGGACACCAGCACCTCCAGGGCTGGATTTGAGCATCCCTGCTCCATATTTAAACATTTGCTCACCTCTTGCACCTCTGAGTTTGTTCTGACCTCCTCAGTTGAGCTGTTCTCCTCGGTCACCTCGCCTCCCATCACTGACTTCGCTACATTGGTCATCTTCCTCTCGTCTGGGTGAAAGAGCCAAAACCACACCAGCCCCAAATGACCACCAGAAAAGCTTAAAGACGGGGGAGGCCTTCATGCTTTATACCGCCTTAAGCTATGCAAACGTGGCTGTTCACAGCCAATGAAGGTAAACACAAACATTAAGACAGAAAGTTCAAACGTGAAAAACTGGCTCATCCTGCCATGTGAAGTGCATTCACAACTGGGGTCGACAACTAAAAAAAGCTCAGTCTCAGTCTCAAAGGCCAGGCACCAAGGAGACTGAGAACCAAGTCAGCAAGCAACAACTTCTCCTGCATTATCTCATGGCAAAATGTGCAAGAACATCTCTTTCAACTGTGAATGGCCAGTAAATAAACATCTGTGTTCTACTTTCTACATGTTTGTGCTTAGATGCCAGTTATGGCATGTGGTCAGTAATAATAATGCAAGTCACATAAAAGTGAATGAAGTTTTTCTGCATAAAGGAATGGCTTAATTATAAACATTAAGTCATTCAGAGTGGTTTAATGTGGAATGCTTTGTTCTAGACAAAATAATCAAACATATTTACAGTGGTGGTGGCAGGAACCAGATGTCCAAAGGCAATAAGACCTCTAAAATCTCAAAAATCTTAACTTTACAGCAAAAGGCAAAAACCCTCCTTACTTCTAATGTAAGTTAATGGAAAAACGATTTAGAATAAGCATTTCTGTTGGTCTGTTCACCATCTACATTTTACACAGGGTAAAGGAACCACTGTGTTGATGCAGAAGAGTAAAAAAACAGATAAATGCTTTTCTCTGGACAGCAACAACATGCTGCCAAAAACATATTAAGGCTGTGAGACACTGAGACCCTTGGTTCAATTCACCAAATTTAACCATTTCACACCAAACTAGTCTGAACAGATGGCTTTGTTTACATTTCTGCAAATAAGCTATCTATCAATCTATCAATCTATCTATCTATCTATCTATCTATCTATCTATCTATCTATCTATCTATCTATCTATCTATCTATCT
>JBBPDA010157474.1:0-18850 GCA_037974385.1 Arnoldichthys spilopterus | reverse complement strand
TCTGCATTTAACCCATCACACGTGCACACGTGGAGCAGCGGGCAGCTATCAACAGCGCCCGGGGAGCAATGTAGTGGGACGGTACCTTGCCCACAGATAAACAGATAGAGACATATACTGTATGCACTTAGTGATATTAACATCTTACCAAAAAACTAGTGTGGTTTGACATGTGGCCAATCAGGTTTCCTTATATTTATATTTACTTGATTTTGATCTTTCTGCCACTCAATGAGTGTAACAGCAGTGACTTTCACGTACTGTGGCTTCATGTGCATACCCTCTATTTTAAGAGTGCATTATCAGATTAAAAAGCCTTCTTCTTGAGAATAGTTTTGAACCAGATCACATTTACACGAGTGCTGAACAGTTAATTGTTTTTATCTCAAAATTGCAAATTTAAAAATTTTCAAAAAACAATGTTTAAACAAATTTTCACTTTTAATTATATCCCAAATTATAACCAATATTGATGAGTTTAACTGTGGAAGTTTAAGGTGAAATACTATATAACTGGTGATCTGGTGTTTCTGGATGAAAAAAGATTAATTTTAAAGAAAAGTATCAAATTAAAATAGATATTGAAATACTGGTTAAAAAATTCACTTTTTATATTTTGATATTTCATTCACCCATAGTTTACACCATTTTACAATGAGCCTGACATGACCAAATTTTACAATTTTTGCTTTATCTGTTTAACTAGGTTTTCTTCATCTACTTTTAGGACTTGTGGGAAAATCACATGATGTTTTAGGTCACATTCATATAAAAATACAAAAATTTGAAAGGGTTTACAAACTTTCAAGCACCACTGTATATAAAGCAAAGCAATAAAAAAAAACACTTACCTCAAGCTGTAAGTAGTATTTTGCCTTCATTTCAAAATATGGCCTGAGAAGGAGAGACAGCAAGGTAGGAGAAGAGAGGGAATACAGTATCTATGAATAGTACTGTACATATTGCCATAGCAACTGTTTGCTGTTCCCTGCCAGCTTTTATGTGTGCAATGGAGGATTTACTCTCCTGTCACCCTGCCTGCAGCTCAGAGCTGTGCATCACTTCTGCACATGCACCCCATTCACAGCCAGGCTTTAAAGTATGTTTTGGGTGAAGAGAGATTACACTCGTCATTGCGTGTGGGAAGTGTTGGCCTGTTGCTTATGTGAGCCCAGAGAAGAGACTCCAGGCAGAAGACAGAAGCACTGCAGGATGTGCCCTGCTTAAGCAAAGTGTATGTGTGGTTGCCATGTAGTCAGACATCAAGAAAAAAAACTCATAAAACACAGTCCTTCTTTACTTTCTGGGATGAAGTATGCTCTGTAAGAGAGACACGCAGGAGTTCAATCATCTCCACTGCTCCAGTGTGGGAAACCAATTGTGTCTTATCAGATCAAGGCATTGTCAACATCAAAGGCGAGCTGTGTTGGCTAAGTGCGATAGGGATATAAATATTTAATCATGGCGTGTGTATTTGAACACTCACTTGGACTTGCTGATGGTACGTTTGAGTTTCTTCTCCAGCTGCTTCATGCGGCTAATGGCGGCATTGTATCTGGCTGCAGTCTCTTTATGCAGCAGCTCACTGCGGGTCTTCGTCTGTTCTGCCTCCATCACCTTCAAATACCGTGCATTTACATCAGAGAATTTCCATGGAACTTCATTGGAAATTAAAAAGCATGTGTTTCATAGCCATTAGGGAAAGATATAACATACTCAATTACACAGAAATTGAACCACAACAAAATGGGACATCTGTATTTAACCCATCACACGTGCAGCAGTGGGCAGCTATGAGAAGTGCCCAGAGAGCAATGAAGCAGGGCAGTATCTTGCTCAAAGGGCTCCTCAGTGGTACCTGGGTCGAGACTTGAACCTGCGACATTCTGTTCACAAGGGCAAAGTCCTAACCACTATTCCACCACTACCCAAGGAGTTAAAACCTCCAGTGGGAAGCCCTCAGGGCCTTCTAGGCTTTCAGAGAAAGCTGCATTACTACTCCTATTAAATAAGGTCATGTTTTTTGTTGGAAAGAATTTATTTAATTCTGGAGATTCAAATTCCAGCACACAATAAGCATCTGATGCTTCATAAGAGTATGACAGTGTGACCTTGTTTTTGGATTTTATGGCCAAGAAATTAGATTTTGGGCATAAAAAATGAGTGTAAACTTATTAAACAAAATGCAGTTAATTGTTATTTAGTTATAATATTGTTATTTGTTATAATATAATATCCAAAATCAACACAGAATCATCACTTTTAGATGCATTTTATACCCTATATGTTTGGATGGTAGCAGAAGAGAGCTTGTGACTGGAGGGTTGCTGATTATAGTCCCTGGACAGGATGGGAAAATGCATGTGGGATGAATGAGTAAACAGTGCCTTCCCCCTCCCACATCCACAGCTGTACCCTGAAGTACCCTTGGGTACAAATCCTAAGCTGCCCTCCTGGCATATGTTCTCAGGTGTCATAGATGGGCTAAATGCAGATGAGGGATGACTACTCTCTCACAGTGTGTGCGCATGTGTGTGTGTGTCATGAAATCTGACTTTCATGTTTACTCTCATTTTATGGTCATACATTTAAAACGCCGTCCCAATGGGTTTTGTAAGCCTTTCATTAAGAAACTGCATGACTTTCACATTCATTAGACACATGATCACAGTGGCAGTTGGTAGCACAGCATTTCCATTTGCCATAAAAACAAACTCTAGAAGCAAAGCTCCACATCACTTACCCTCTGGGTGGCATGATTGAGCATCTCCTGCCAGGCTGAATCAAATTGCCGCTTGTCATCCTCCAGCAGCCTTTGCTCAGCCAGGGCTATGGTTTCCTTGGCCGCTCGTAACACTTCAGTGGCCCTCTGGAAATCTTGTGTGGCCCTCTGAGCCTCCACCTGAGCCTAGAGAGCAGGTAGAGAGCAGTGCCATTAGCCAGGCAACAGCACCATCAGTGAGATGTGAAGATATGTAGCCAGAGTCCCACACGATCACATATTAACCAGGCTCTGCCAGGCTGGCAGGAAGAGTAGGGAAGCCCTGCCATTACTACTAGCTGGCCAGTTCTTCTCATCTCACATTTGTGCCAGCATTACTCCATTTACTCCTTTCTATGGCATAACAACAACTGGATGAAACTTCCATTATAGTGCATGAATTTGTGCTACATTTTAGCAGGGTGCCACCATTAAAAAGCAGACAGTAGAAGATTATTAATAAAACACTTCCTCTGCAGATAAAACAAAGCTCCTTCTGGAACAAACAATTCTGATTGGTCAGCATTCAAAACTAACGGCTCACTCTGAAACCGGTTTAATGGGTCAACAAGAAAAAGACAGCTGCTACAGAAGTGTGGACTTTACAACTGCACAGCGCTTCCTGTGCAGGCATATTAAAGCCTTACTAGCATAATCCTTTCCTGCTATTTTTTGCCCTAATCTGCCTGCCATTTTCACAGACATCAAATGTCTGCAGAAAATTCTTCCAGGCTAAGCCAACTTATTCTCTGGGTACTAGTCAAGTCTGGAAGATTTGCATAAACTCACCAATGGCAGTGTAGCAATTTTTCTCCTTTGAAACTGTACTTGAACACAAGCACGGCGATCAGAGCTGCGTTCTATCACACTGAGCTTCTTCCTTAATGCTTATCCTTCTTTCTGAAGAAGTTTAATTTCTTTCTCTTTCCTCTTTTGACATTTATGAACATTTTGTGAGAACAAAACTACAAAGGCTACAGATATTTTGGAAAAACGGTAGGCTTATGTTTCCTAATAATTGGAAAATCAGGAATAGAAAAAACAATGCAATAATGTGAGAAGTTTAGTTCAAAGACAGCAGAGGATTAAAAACATCAGCACTTAACAACTCTTGTAATCACCCTAGTTTTATCATTTTGGCAGCTATTGTTCTTCTGCTTTATCTGTAAGATCTTGTACTAAGTAACAGAAGATTTTGGGTTAAATCACACACAAGGAATGCTCTGGTCAACTTGAAGAAATTGAGCAATTGTTACATCTGTAAACCCCATTATTCACTTCCTACTAGGGTTGAAAATTGCCACAGAGGCATCAATACAGTATTATCACAATATATTCGGGCCACAATATGATATTGAAATTCTCAGACATAAATGAGGACAGGCTGTTTTTTCTTTTCTTTTTGGCCAGGATTGCAGGAAGCCAGACAGCTAACATTCTGCTAGGAAGCCTAATGAATCTGAGGGATGCCATGCTGTGCTACAGAATACTGCATACCACGTCAAATAGCAGTAGATGTTAGTTTAGGTTGGAATACTACTTTAAGTAATATCACAGACCTGCTTAAGAGGTTCATGCCACTGCGGTCTAAAGAGTGCTGCACAGGTTCAAACACTAGAAGCAGCCCTTTTAAAGTCAACCATGTCTGTATTTTTGCCAGTTTTTATAATAGTGTGTTATACACTCTTAGTAACCACATGAGCAAGTCTGTGATTATTTAGGGTGTAACAATGAATCCATCTGTGTTGAGGCATCAACCAAAATAGTGCACGATCCGATGTATTGATGTGAATTAATTCAATAAAATTAAATTTTATTTTTCTTTCACAATTCATTTTACTTTACATTTACTGTTTGCAGTGTGTTGTACTGAAGTTGCTTTTGCTTATGACTACACTGCTGCATTTGACCTTTAATAATAAAATAAAATTTCATACAGACTGCAAAACCCAGCATCAAACCAAACTGCACTGTAGCAGGTCGCATCACTGCAAATTTGGTTTGAAGCAAATATGTGCCAAATTACGCATGCAGACTACACATTGGTGGATTTAGAAGCTGGCTTTTCATTATTTGTTAGTGTTGTGCAAGTTACTGACAATTAGTAATAAGTTACAGACTCTCGACATGCACACTTTAACCATGGTGTGAGAAAGGAAGTGGGAGAGAGAGCAGCAGGAGCCTGCGCAGCCTCACAGAATTAGGCTTGTCATGATAATCACTTTTGTTGCATGAAATCTTCTCCAAGAAATAATAGTGACCATTTAAAGACCTTTTTATGCCACTGATATAATATGTACTTTTAGGTCCTTGAATTTTCTTTTTATTCAATAAGGCTCCTAAAATTAATCACCATAAAAATAAAAATACACTGACTGAGAAGCAGCTCGACTGACAAAAATGTTGGTGGTTGTAAGGTCCTGGCACCACTCCAGTCAGGACTTTGATGCTACCTCTCTGTCTAGCTATGTGACAGGCCTACGTACAGGTGCAATCATCATATGCAAACAAAGAAGTATGTAAACACAATTTGAAAATATTGAAGTCAGAAAAATTAAGGCCATTCACATATACTGGGTGACAAGTGGATAATGTAATTATAATGAGAAGCCTGTGCAGAGATAGAATTAAGCGCAGTTGACACTGCAACATGTTTTAACTAATAATTTGTGCCATGGACCATATTTTAAAAATAGAAAAATATATATTTAAAAAGGGCTTAGTCAGATGTCCAAATGAAAGGTGCTTCAAAAATATATGGCAGTTGTCCTATTTTCATGCAAGACAAAAGGAATGAGTCCATTTAAATTTAAGTAATATTTTAATTTGAAAAGCAGTTTGTATTACTTTTTACTACCAAAAACATGTTATTTCCAATGCAGTTAGCTACATTCGCCTACTAATCTACTAAATCTGGGGTGAGGGGAAAACCTTGTACACATCTCACACATGGCAACAGCACAATAAACACCTTTAAAAGAGGTAGATATTCTATAGCAGCTGCAATGGATTGTCATTACATGTGATGCTGAGCTCTTATTGGCTTAGGCTAGGCCATTTCCTCATGAAACAGTGAGCTAGCGGTAGCTGGTCTCTCTTTGTTCCTTATTCAAAACCACTTCTGCAAAAGAACTTTCCCAGAACCCCAACATAAAACTAACCATCCAGATCTACATCCTTAACCCATTAAATGCAGATACTCTACTGTCTTATCAGACTAAAAACTTAGACATACCATGGACAGTGACCACAGGTTTAGACTCAAAGACCCAGAACATGACATCTATTTACAAACTAGAGAAAGGCATACCCTCGCTTAAACACTGGTTCTATGTCGTACAGGCTCCAACTTCCAACGGCCTTTGTATTGGATACCCCTGACACTTGTGTCACTCTTATCCAATATGAAGCCCGTTGTAGGGCAGAGCCTGCATTACATAGAACTGGAGTTACATTTTAAGTAACTTTACATTTTATTAATGCGCCATTTTACTGTAAAACAGAAACTCACCTTAAGGTGAAAATCCTTCCATTTACCAACCGAAATTAAAAGTAAAACACTAATAATTCAGCACCAAAAATATAAAGAACAGTGGCATTTAGATTCACACCGGGCAGAGAAATACTAAATCTTTAAATATGTGCTGGAAATTCATATTGAATTTCTGCAGCACAAGTACTCCAGCTGCAAGTTTAGCTTAGATCTGGAGCAACCAAAGCATTAGGCATCTTTAATGAGTGGAATATGATTGTACACCAATGAGATGCATCCCCTCTCTCTATTGCTTTGAGGGTAATCTCTCTCTGACATTTCAAAACATCCTTCTCTTGCTGATCTCCCTTTGCTATTTTCAGTTCACATAAAGCAGATGTGATGACAGGACATTGGCGCAGACAGCTGACAGTGTGCTGCACTTCAGAAGCGAAGAGACGTGAACATTGTGGAGTGGAGAAAGAAAGAAAGAAAAGCTGTATTTATATACTATAGAGGAAGATGATGACGATGATGAAGAAGAAGAACAAAAATCTATTGCAAATATGAGTTTTAAAATACATGGGGATTTCTTTAAACAGCCCACACCTGTTTACTAACTCAGCCAAAATCAACATCTCAGATGAAATAACTGAATCATTTGATACAGCCTGGATACAGAAATTATTGTGGAGAAATGTGTTTGGAGTGTTGATTGTGTATTGACCCACCCATCACAAATCTTGTAGGACATGCACAGGTGTTGCTGTACAACCTTCTGAAGAGCAACGGTTATTGCCAGATGAAATGGTTATTTGGTTACATTTTTTTTTTTAATTCCAGCAAATGCTAATTTTACTCGCTTGTGGTTTTACCATTATAAAAGTCCCCTATTTACTTCCTGCCACTGATTTTTCAAGCATTTGGATCTCTTGTGAATTAAACATCATGTTCATTAAATGTTTACCAATTTTAATTATGAATACTGGGTACAGTGAGCTTTTCAGGCATGTTTAGTGAAGAAGTTTTTGTCCCCTTCAGAGATGAACTATAGCCCCATCTCCTCAGGACTCCCAGTGTTTCACATCCCACCCTAGACATTTTCCCCCATTTTTCTGCAAATTTTGTAGTTTACGCTATCCACTCACAATCTAGAAGTCCCCTGTCACGTGATGCTATTAATGCTTAGAGGGTGGTAACCAAAGCATGTGCTAACCTTCAATCTGCTAATTACGCTACGTCATTAGATAGCAAAACAGGGTTGGAGGATTGTAGCTGACTGATTGCAAGTTGCACTCGGAGAGACTGAAGCCAGTTATTCTCTCTTTGATGCTATATGAATGGCTGCGGCAACACTATGGGCAAACTCTGCTGTTCAGTATGTGTATGCCTTCACACTGCTAATCATAGCGGTAATAAAGATATTATGGAACCTCTTTGTCAAAAATATTTAAAAATGCTGTGGCTTAAATGTTGGAGAAGTAAGTTGCATGTTTGCTGGTTCCACTCCCAGGACCACCCATGGCTGAAGTGCCATTGAACAAAGCACCTAACCCCTAACTGCTCCCTGGGCACCATGACTGTGGCTGCCCACTGCTCAGGTGTTTGTGCTTACCGTTTCGGATGGGTAAAATGCTGATAATTTCACCTAAGGGATTAATAAAGGATAATTGAAATTAAATTAAAATGAAGATGATAGGCCTATGTACCTTTGTTTTAACAACAAAGTCTCCAGGCTGAGAATTAGTGCTTTAACATTTATGCTGAGCATTTGTGCATTTAGAAGACATAACACTGACTTCAAAGGGGTTTACTGAAGCTACGTAAAACTTTTTTACATTTTAAAAATGTAAAAGGTATTTAACATTTAAATACATTCAAATATTTGATAAAATCAAACCTGGATTTGATTTCTAAGCAGACCACTCCAGTTTAAACACAAAAAAAGCATTTTTGGTCCTTTAATGACTTAGAAAAGTGCATCATTAACTTTATTGGGACCAGAGTGCCTGTGAGAGGGCTGACTTTGAGAGTAGAAGGATCTTGTGGTTTAATGGCTGACTAAGAGCTGATTCAGTACATTCCTCTGTGTAAAGTGTTTAGAATTTTAGTCAGTTTTTTAAATGCTGAGACAAACCAGAAGGTGTTGCTACATTTGGGCTGCAACATCTATAAATATCCTCACAATGAGCCATCCTTTGGGATGCCGCGAACACAGTATGACCCACTTGATGTGGTTTACATTTGTTTATTGCCCTACATTTCCAGCACATGCTCTTCAACCTTCTCCCACGTGAGGTCATTTGTAATGTCTGCCTTATCTCAGAGTCCAACTCTCACAGGACCTGCCTCCTCCACTTCAGTGCAATGTGGTCTACATTCACATATAGCATGGACAGAGTTAAAGCACACACAAGATAAGTGTTTCCTGCAACAGGTGATAGCGTGAAAAGGAAAAAGGGAGAAATCAGCTGTCATCAGGAAAAGGTTTGCAGGATGCTATATCTCTAGAAAAACAAGAAAAGATTCAGGGAATCCAAAGAAATCTTAGTCTGTGCAATCCTGGAAACCATTCTCAAAAGGCACTGTATGAGAAGCAGACATGTGTTAGTATGAAATATAGCCACATGGGCTTTGGAGTACTTCAAAAAACCATTGTTACTTAAAACAGTCCATGACCGCATCAAGAAATGCAACCAGACACGCAAAGAGAAAGCATTACATCAATTCTATGCAGAAACACAGTTGAGTTCTCTGTGCCCAAGCTAATTTCAGATGGAATAAAAGACAATGAAATCATGTGCTGGGGTGAGATGAGCCCATGTTTCAGCTTGGTTTTGAGGAAAAACAGATGATGAAATAGACGATCCACACTATTCAGTTATCAGCTACAGGTGCAAGAGCAATGGTCATGGCATGGGGATGCATCATTGCCCATGGCATGTGTGACATGCATATATGTGACAGTGGAAACACATGCTGCCATCAAGGTGACCTCTATTCCTGAAAAGTCCATGGTTATTTCAGCAAGACAATGCCAGGCATCATTTTGCACAAGAGTGACCGTGTACTGTAGCTTCATAAAATGTGTATGCTTGTCTGGCCTCAGCAGTCTTGGTCGGTCTCCTACTGAAAATGTTTAGCACACTATAAAGAGGAGACCCACAGCCTGCTGAGTTGAAGTTTTGCATTCAAAAGATTGGGCATAAATTCCATTTCAAATCTTATGCCAGGTTCCAAATTGCAATAATTAGTAACCTCAGCTCCCCAAAATTTAAAAAGCGCAATTAAAAGAAAAAGCGATGTAACATCCAATAGTGGAAAACATGCTTCTGTGTGAAAATCCTTTTTTATATATATATTTACAAAATATAAATAAATTGGTCAGTAAAAACATTGGAAATCATTTCTTTATACTTTTGACTGTTAAATAAAAGTTCAAGAGAACAAACAAATCACATTTTCTTGTTTTTCTAGCCCTGTTAAAGCATATTTTAATTGCATTTTACAAAATGTCCTAACTTTTCAGGAAATGGGGGTTGTAGATAAAAAAAGGCCCTGTTTATACCTGGTATGAACATGTGCCCTGGGTGATCTAATTAAGTGGCAGTGCATGGGTGAACAGGGTAGAACAGGTATGATTATGGTCTGGGACACATATGACTATGTGGCATTTGCCTCAATGTATCCACAGTATCAAAAGCCCATCTTAAGCAGTTGTATGTTCAGAGCAGAGACAAAAGCAGTGGTGTAGTTTTTTTTTAAAAGTTACATTAGCAATACATGTAATCTAAACCATTGTAAACCATATACACACACACAACTGTAATTTTTAAATCATACTTAATAATTAATTATTATTATTTTATTATTTATATAATTATTAAATATTTAACATTATTTAGCAGACTTTCAGTGGCAGAGGAACGTAGCATTAGGAAACTTGCCTAAGGACTGTTTATCTGTCATATGCACTGGCCATATGCACAGGCCTCTGCATGTTGTTGATGGGGAGAACTACATCAGAAACAGGTAGCAACTTATTTGCTGAGAGAAAAATAGATACAATAATTATACAACACTTTTAATGCAACCTTTGTCTAAATTAAAATGTTAAGTTAGACTCTCTACTGAAAATCCCTTTTAATGTAGAAAGAACTTGGTCAAATCAACCTTCACTCCCTAAAAAGTCCAACAGCTGAGCAGGAAGGCAAGGGGAAAAAAACGGGTAGATGTTCGAGTCATAAGCAGATTGTGTAAAATCTGGCGTCATGCTTTGGTTTCAGCCCCACTGGGTCACTGTTAAATATGATGAGGTTGCCTGACCACAGGAGCCACAGTTACATAACTAAGTCTAGCAGGGTAGCATACACTGGGTACAAACAACAGCCTGATTTCCCACATGAGGAAAAACTAAGGTTCTGGGCAAATTGCCATGACCTTGCCCTTTTCCTTCACAATCACTCTGCTCTAGTCTACAGAGTTAACCAAAACTCACACCATGAGCAGACAGGGAGTCCAAAACTAATCAGTCAGAAAGGGAGGTCAAGGAAGAGCAGAGAAGATAAAGGATAAAGGATGGAGACAGAGTGAGGGAGATAGGGAAAAATAGAGACAACAGCAGGCTTAAAATGGCCATAGGCATTGATGTCAGTCTAGTACATGATTAATTTTTCTTCTAAATTGAATCATACTGGAAAGAGAGGGCACTTTTTAGTGAATGCCAGTCTAAGAACATTTTCTCATGAGATTAGAATCTATTCTGCAGCTGAGCCTTTCCAAACAGCAACATCTGACAACAAATTTATCATCATGTGCTTCATCACTAAATATTTTACTTTAAAAAGCAAAGGAAAAGGGAAAAAAAGGACAAATTAACCAGGCAAACCCAGGTAAAGTGACCTCAGTCTGTTGCTCTGCAGCACCCATTACTCACAGAATCTGTAAGATGCAATCTGTCAAGACTGACTGCAGATTGGTTATTAACGTCCATTACCAAGAGCACAAAAGGGCCTCTGCCATAACTAATCACATCATATTTTCCCACATACCACCCCCCACTGCTGGCTCTACCTGACCCCACACAGCATGCCTACAGTGTCTGCTGGACTCCTATTCATTATAACTATATGCCCTGAGAGAGAGTCTTCACTCTGGCCATACATTCTACTGCCATGAAAGACATTTGATCTTTGCCTCTTCTCCACAGTGTTTCCCCTACCATTAAAAGGAAAGGCAGCTTCAACAGTTGTTCTTTTTTCTCAGCAAACAAGTTTGCAACACCAACACATTATTGTTATACATTTACTTTTACATGATGGTCCTGTTCTTATTCGAGTGGACATTATGTTGATTGGCTGCTAAATAAGCCAGATGTTTTGCCCTTCTGCAAAGTTCAGCTGCTAATGCTCCTGCTTTAATCAATGTCACCTCTTATACTGACCACGTACAGCAAGCAGCACAACAATCAGTGGAGCACCAGTCAAACAGGGTTTTCTAGGGTTTTCTGTATTACAAAAATACAGCATTCATGCACAATTTAAGATCTATGCCAATTTGTGAAGTCT
Organism: Arnoldichthys spilopterus; assembly: GCA_037974385.1. Lineage (NCBI taxonomy): Eukaryota > Metazoa > Chordata > Actinopteri > Characiformes > Lepidarchidae > Arnoldichthys > Arnoldichthys spilopterus. Next base: position 7,050 of record JBBPDA010157474.1, on the reverse strand, counting down.
ATCAGCAAATGGGCTGTATTTTAACTTGTAGACCAATTGTAAGACATTGGAGGGTCATGTTAGCTAGGTCAGCTTTGAAGCCACAAAGCCGATTCTGTTTTTGGGAGGGGATTAAAGAAGGTTATGCAACACTCATTCCCATGTGAGAAACAATTTTCTGTAAAAAATAAGACACTCTCAACAATTCAGATCTGGGATTTATCATCAACTGTTGGCAGTCAGTAGAATGTTTTGGACCATGGCACTTTGTGTTCAAGAAAGCTACTAAATGCATACAGCTATCACTGCTTTGCTACTCTTAATACAACCAGTTCTAGCAGGCATTTCTTTCTTAGGATGTTAGAGTGTTTCAAAAAACAATATGCTTGATTGTTTCCTCTGTCTTGGAAGTCGCTTTGGATAAAAGTGTCAGCCAAACAAATGTAATGTAAAAGCTCACTGTACCTTTAAGCCAGGTAAGTAAAAAAATTAACTTTTTACATTTTTCAAATAGTACTATTAAACTTTTATCCATGATGTTCAATCCTAAAGTGCAATTATGTAAAGAAACTAACCTAAAACACCTGCTTTTTAACATGAATTGTTTTATAGCATCAGATGGAGAGTTACTATGTCCTCTGCTCTCCAACAGTCTAACAGTCCTACAGCTACAAATTGTGAGAGATCCCTTCATTCCATGATGTTTAATTACTTTAAAAATGACACTGCAAATCCCTTCATCTGAAAATGTAGTCTCTTGATTAACCTGAGTGCTAAAACAGGCACAGCAGCTTTCAAAAGTCTCTTCTGTGTAAATGTTCACAGAAATCCAAAGAGGATCAAAGCAATCACCAAAGTCTTAATCTCAGACTTTATAGAGAAAATAATCTCTGAAGAACTTCACATTTGTGAGAACCATGGTGTCTGACTTAACACATCCTTTAATGATGAGTGAAAAGTTTTTTAATATCCACAGCTCTGAACAAGCATCATGATAACTTTATCTGTGTGAACATACAGCTATGGTCAACCAGCAAGGCCAACATGTAAAGAACGAAGAGAGTTTTTCAAAAACTGTCTGAAAAGTCTGAGCCCAACTGGTCACATAAAGATCCTGAGTATAAAGAATGTACAAGGATATTGAATCCTGTTAGCATTGAATAGATGGAAAAGTAAGAACAAAAAATGTTACTGGCAGGAACATACATGTGAAAAAGAGTTTCTTATGGAATGGACGCTGTGAATTATCTGTTAATCACTACGAAACTATCAAAGCCATGTTACTGTTGGAAGTTTGGGTATTTATTTAACCTAAGTTGAGTTTACACTGTGACACTCCTTAATAAAGACACACACATAGTAAGACTTTTGGTTCATAGCCATGCTTCAATTAAATCAATAAAGATTGTGATGGATATTATAATCTCTGGTTTAAGACAGATGTTTTGAGTTGACTGATAATTCAAACTGATATTTGAGGTCACATTAAGGCTACACTAGGCTACTGTCCTAAAATATTTGCATATTATACATTCTTTAATCCTCTTCAAATACAAAGAATTGTATTATTTTACTATTTAACATTTATGCAGGTACATGTAGTTTACACATTCTAAATGTATCAGCATTGACAGACATTTACTGATGTATCAGTGTATCAGCATCATCTCAGAATTTCCGTACCATGGCATCCCTGCCTGTAAGTTGCACAGTGCTGTCTGAATATTGCATGGATAATTACATTCTTGACTTATGACTTTTTCTGCAAGACCAGTGCATACATTCAAAAGATTTTTAAACAGTTTTGAATGTTATTTTGAATGTCAGGTTATACAAAATAACTAAAATTGAAAAAAAGCAGAAGCTACAAACAAGTTTTAGTTATGTCACCCATCTTTATTTTTATATATAACTTCATCAGATACAAACACAACAGGGACTGGCCTGCCTGAGATGTGAGTACTGTGTTTAGGTTTTTTACATGAATAAAGTGATCAGCCACTATCACAATCTGGGTGTTTCACAAAGGAACAATCCAACCTCCATTCCTCATCCTGTCTGCCAATGCTTATTTGCACTCTACAACCAGATCACAGCATCATTAGGAGCGTTTTGCCTAATCTACAAACACTTAGCCTGTCAGCATTACTGACTACAAAGCAAAGATCACAGGTTTCAAAACTCCAAACTCAATTTACTCTCTAATATATATCTGCACCCAACCTGACATGATATTTCAGTTGAACAAATGTATAGGACACCAAGTCAAAATTGTCATGCCTACATAAGTGAACATAGTGTCTTATTTCTCAGGCTTTCAGGTGGCAATGGCTTAGGCATCACACAATGCTATGGGGCAAAGGAGCATAACAGTAAATATGAATTGCTATTGCTTCCTGCATGAAAACAGCTTAACAATTTAGAGAGTAGAACATCGTTAAAAAGTGTTTTGGTCATTGCTGAGGAGTGCATTAACCTCTTTGTGCCAGTAAGGAAATGCCTCCAAAAGTAGATGCTTTGTTAGTGAAATAACTGGGCCAGCAAAAAACACATTCCCAATGGATTCAATGAGATCCCTCTAAACTACCTTGACCTAGATTTCCTTAAGAGGAAAACATCAGTTTGTCAGTGACAATGTACTAAATATAGATTTTCAAACTGTACTTTCAAAGCAAGGTCTGACATTTTTTATGTCTTTATTGTTTCTCTTTATCCATTCTTTTACAATTCTATGTCAAGTTCTTTTTAATTTTAAAAGAAAACTAAGCAAAACTTTCCAGTCAAAACCACTGTAGGTCAAGTTCATAGGACATTTCTTTAGTAGAGCACCAGTAGTCAAAAAATAGGGTCATTATATAGATACTTTCTATTAAACTTAATTCATGTCATAACCAAAAATACTGACACACCCCTTCTAATGAGTGTATTTAGCTACATTAAGATGCACCCACTGCTGACATGGGTGTTGCACAGAATTAACTTGTGTAATCTCCAGAGAAAACATAGCCAGGAGAGTGGGACACTCTGGACCAGCCACAAATGGCCATGTTGTGAACATGCTTATTGCCAGGCATCAACTACAGGGCATGAATCCCTCCCAGAATTAGGCTAAGGAGTAGTGGATCTGTGTTCTCTTTTGTGATGGAGCTCCATCTAATACCTTCGGAATGAGTTGGAATAGTGTTCAGGATCCAGAACTAATCATCCAACATCGATACCTGACCTTACTCATGCTCTTGTGCCTGAACACAGTCCGCTATCCTCATAGCAATGTTCCAGCATTCCGGAGACTGTGGTATAGCCAGTATTGTGACATTGCATTGCATTGCATCAATTATGTCCAACAGCAACTGAGTGTATGTCTTGCATCAAAAAGATATACGTGCCAGGCTCACAGTGAAGATTGATCTATGGTGACCCTACAAGAAAGCTGAGAGCAGTAAAGGTAAGCAGTGATGACAGAAATCCACACACGACAGAGTACAAGCTATTAAGCAACTGAGCTCATCTAAGCAGATTGCTTAGAGCCTGCCAGAGAGGGATAATAGTAAGTGGCATGTGTAAGAATGTCTGTGTACTGGCTGGGGATTGTTTGTCAGCGTGCGGTCTTTCAAGCTAAAAGCATATGGGCCTGACCTGCCGAGCCACACGACGTGCCTCCCAGTATGGTTTCGAGTCTTCCACCGCTTTGCCAATCTTCTTCACCAGCTCATCCAGCTTCACTGTGGCCTCCACCAGCACGGAGCGGAACCTCTGCCTTGCATCCTGGCAACCACAGCACAAAAACATCACACACAGCTTCCCTTTTAAAGCCTTTAAAAGCCTTCACTTATTACATATGATGAAATGGTTAGGAGGATATAACAATGTTGTCTATATATGTCTTTCTTCTGGCTCCAAACAGCAGTTAATTAGATAGAAACAGTGGAAAAAAACATCATGCTTAATGAGGGACAATGACTAAAAGGGTTAAACACACACATAAAATGTCAATTAGATTAAATGTGTTTCAAAAAAGCTCTCTGAAGTTCTGTGATTAAAGAGAAAAAAAGACTGTGTTTTCACAGAGGCCCATTCATTCTGCTCATGTCTATTGACATTAACAGGCCAAACGCAATTCTTACACAATACAACAGGATTGAAAGATTCTTTTAGAAATCCTAAAGACGTGCACCAATGGTTGTGCTGGATAAATAGGCAAACTCATGATTGCTGCATTGCAGTCTTGTGAATTTCCTTTACGTTGAGGGTTTAGGTGATGCATTCAATACATATAGTAAGAGGTGAGAGAATCTGAGAATTCAGGCTGAAGCTCTTGGCCATTTCTACATGAGGTAGAAGTATAGACCCCTTTAAATGAACAAGGACAGAGATGAGAGATGAGACTGACAGGAGGGAGGAGGGGGGTTGAGGTTGTGAAAACTTAATTACAAGGCAGAGATAGAAATGTATACAACAAGGAGGAGCTTCACTTATGGCCCTGAGTGTCAGTAACCCAGTATCAGCAGATTAAACCAGGTAACAAACACAATCATAGATTGAATTGGCTCATATACTAGGAACAGAATGACAAAGTCCATGAAAGTTCATAAAAGACTATCCACACATGAAGCATTTTTTAAATTGCCAGGACTGTGATGCCCTTCAGCACCATTATGTTTTCTTTCTGCTGGTAATAATATGCACCAAGAGGGCCATCATGACAAAAACTGGTTACAGCAAACAAGGCTGTAAACCCAGGTGGGTAAAGGGCATCTGAAGGACAGTGAGCACCATGGTCCACCAACACTCAGCAACTGTATATACATTAACCAGTAGGAGGGGAAGCCTTGCAATCTGGCTCAGTGTAAAAGAACAACATACAGTACTGGCTTGCCCTTTTTCTCACTGATGTCAGAAAGAGTAGCATGGGTTGATTCAAACTCATGGCCTACTGGGGTTTAGAGGTTAACAACAATTACTTCTGGTTGCATCAGCTGTTTTCTTTCACACAGTTTACTTCTATATGCTTTGGCGCAACAAAGGCTGGAATGTCTTGTCAGATTTGGGTTATTTCTATTACTTTAGATCTTATCTACAGGAAGGTGCAGGTAAGAAAAGGGGGATAAAGATAAAGATAAGTAAACACATTAATCTATAATACAAAAACTGCTATAATATTATATGGTAAATGCAATTGCAGAAATTAAAAAGATTAATGTGAAATAAAAGTGTATAATGTATTTTTTCAAACAGTCAAAAGTAAATAAGGGAGAAATTCACTGGGTTTTTACTTTAATTCCCGACCTTCTGACCGCACAGCATATGTAGACTAGGAAAAGTGATTACATTACGGCATTCCCAAACAGAGCCTGAGATATAAGGGAGGTAGTCATGAGAGCTTGTTTACATTTAGCAAGTCTAACTTTATTTACAAAGTGAGTCTTCCAGCATGCAAAACGTTCATCTAGCAGTTATACATAAAAAAAGGAAATGACTCTGGGCCTTTGAAACGCATTTATACTGGCACCTGACCCATGAGTTTGAATAGAAATTAATCATTCCAAGGTACAGACAGTATCCACATATTTTTAAGGTTAAAACAGGTTAACAGGCGGATTACAGCAGTCAAAGATCAGCAGCTTATGTAAACTATACAGCTCGGATTGGATGACTTGAACGGCCAAAGTGAAGCTCCATCATGTAAGAAAAATTCGAAAAGAACGGATCAAGGTCAGGATTGTTCTTTTTATGTGTTGGAACGTGTAATCATACCTCCAGTTCTGTTTCACATCTGTTGATGTCATCTGTGGACTGGTTCAACTTCTCAAGCTCGCCCTGGTTTACAAAAAAAAAAAAAAAAAAAAAAGTAAAAGAATGTTGTAGGTGCACGCTTCTGCAATCAGTCAACACATTGCAGCTGTGCAGAATAAGTACAAAAAAATACATTGCGTATGGACTTCACAAGACCTCTGAAGGTGTGTGCTGTGATATCTCGCACCAAGACATTAGCAGATCCTTTACGTCTTATAAGTAGTGAGGTAGGGCCACCATGGATAAGGCTGGTTTGTGCAGCAAATCCCACAGATGCTTATTTGATAGAGATCAGAGGATTCTGGCGGCATGTGAACACCCTGAACTTGTAATGCTTCTCAAATCCTACCTGAACCATTTTTGCAGTGTGGCATGGTGCATTATCCTGCTGGAAGTGGCAATATATATTATCTCTATGAATCCACATAATATAAAAGACAACATGATTCATCAGACCAGGCACATTCTTCCACTGCTTCATGGTCCAAGTTTAATGCTCTCACATTTTCAGCATGGGCACTCTGACCAGTCTGCTGACCAAACGCTGCAAGCTGTGATGCACTGTATGTTTTATCACAGCCAGCATTAATCTTTTCTGCAATTTGTGCTACAGTAACTGTTCTATGACACCAGATGAGGTATCGATCGCTCTCAATGTGCACCAGTAAGCCTTGTGCCCCCCATAACCCTGTCACTGGAGCATTCACTTTTTCAGCAACTTGTGGCATATACCAGACAGGTTAGTCTTTCCTCCCTGTGCACATCACCATGGGTCCCATGACTCTGTCGTTGGTTCATGGATTATCCTTCCTTGGATCAGTTCTATCCACTGTATACTTGGAACACTACACTACTTAGACCTGCTGTTTTGGAGATGCACTGACTTAGTAGTCTAGCCCTCACAATTCAGCCCTTAGCCTTCACTCCCCACATGCATCAGTGAGCCTTTGGTGCCCATGATCCTGTCACCAATTCAGCAGACGTCCTTCCCTGGATCACCTTTTGGTAGGTACTAACAACTTCATACTTGGAACACTCCACAAGAACGGCCGTTTTGGAGATGCTCTGATTGAGTTATCTAGCCATCACAATAAGGTTCGTCAAAGTGGCTCACATCCTTCTGCTCAGCCATTTTTCCTGCTTCCAGCATATTAAATTCAAGAACTGAGTGGTCATATATCCTACCGCTCGACAGGTTCCACTGTAATAAAATAATCAATGCTATTTACTTCACCTGCTAATGTGGCTGATTGGGATGTATGTATATGTATATGTATA